>CAUYSK010020443.1:0-27582 GCA_963575035.1 Avahi laniger
CCTATCCCCCAGACCACCACAACTTAATAAAAGTGGGAAAAATCAGGTAGACGGGGCTCAGAATTTGGTGGCGAGGCCCCTCTGAGCCCGCCAGTGAATAAACTTTGATTCTCTGACTCTCTGTGTGCCGCTCAGTTTGTCCTGAGAACCATTTGCTATAACACTTGTTGTAACAAGATGACACTTTAAAATGATGATTTTTTTGATTTTTGGTCAGCTCATGAGGCACCCACTTATCGAGGTATTTCACCTTTCCAATTTGCTTCAAATGCAAACGACCGTAGAATGGTGGATGTTGAGTTCTCCGGCAACTTCTCCTGTAGCTGTAAGAGGATCAGCTTCGATGATTGCTCTCAATTGGTTGTTTTTAACTTCCAATGGCCGGCCACTGAGCTCCTCATCTTCAAGGCTCTCATCTCCTTTGCAAAACTTCTTGAATCCTCACTGCACTGTATGTTTGTTAGCAGTTCCTGGGCCAAGTGTGTCGTTGATTTTGTGAGTTGTCTCCACTGCTTTCTCATTTTGAACTTGAGTAAGAAAATTGCTCCAATTTGTTTTTTGTCTAACATCATTTCCATAGTGTGAAATAAATATAAAATAAATAGGAAGTAATAAGTAATTAGCAAAAAAACATAAAGCGAAAAATGTGCATTAAAATGATGTGTAACATAACCACATTTATTTAAGAATGTATTCTGATATCAAACAGCAAATTTCAACAATGCTAAAGCTGCAATTACTTTTGCACCAACCTAATAGCTTTCTTCCCTCCCCCTTTCTAAAACCAGGATGTAAATTTCTCTTTGTAAAGGTAACATAAATTTCATAAATTTCCATTTGTAGAGATGACTCCCCTTCCCATATCAGGAAGAGCACTCCAGAGACTAGTCCTATCACATGAAAGGCTCTTATATGCATGACAAACCTTACTAAACAATCCGTATTTACCAAACATTTTCTAGTCACCTTCCTATAAATTACACCCCAGAAGACCCAAACCCCTTTTCATTTGTCTAGTCTCTTCTTCACACTTTATCACACTTTGTTAAAATGGTATATAAGCCCCAAATCGTTGAGTTATATTGTTTTTGTGAACTCCTGTGTGTACATATATAATTAAATCTGTTTTTTCTTCCTCCTGTTAATGTCTTTTGTCAGTTTAATTCACATTGCCTCGTTTGCTAAATTTAAGAGAGTAGAGGAAAAAGGTTTTTCCTCCTCTACACCTCCAAGGGCAACTCATCAATGAAGGAGCTTAGGGGATTTCACCCTAAAATATGACTCCTTGGTATAAAGGGTATTTTTTTCTCTCTCTCTTTTTCTTATTTTAATAGTCATCATAGAGGGGTATTGGGCAAAGTTTTCAATTAGCAATAATCACGCCTTGGATAAACCTCATTGGCTACGATACTGCCACTTCACAAAGCTTAAAGAGTATTTTGAATTAAAGGCCTTTAGAGATCAACAGGCATTGGAAGGGGTTTTCCCTCTATCTGCATAAAACCAGACAGACCCATCAAAAGTAACAATTGCCTTTCCTTTGCCTCCCTGTTATCCTAATATATTGCAGGAAAGAAGATCAAGAATGCAACCAGAACTGGCCCAATCCATTTTAAAGATAACACTTATATCTTAGGCTAATTTAATTTTTCCAAAGAGAATCATTTAGAAGTCAATGTGTTTCCCCCCCTCCTTCCCCATCCATTCATTCTCCCAAGTACCTATTCATGCTCCCTAGTAACCATTTATTGCCCCTAAACAGAATTACCTATATTCCACATCTTTCCCTCCCAGCTAAAATGAGGGTACATAAACTTCTGGACCCCACTGGAATATTGGGTGATTGCTCTGTGATTCCCCCCTACACACGGTAAATAAATATGTTTCTCTTATTATTAATAATCTACCTAAGTGTGAGTTGATCTTTCAGCGAACCTTGGCTGGGGCAGGGAGGAAGTTTCCTCTCCCCGCTACACCTGTCAATGAGGGACAGAGTTGGTGGGTAAATAATGCTGCAGCTTCTCCATCTCCTTAGGGGGAAAGTTTTGAGGAACATTCTCTATGGCTCCTTAGATGGTTCCAACAGATTTAAGTCCCAGTTGCCCCCAACAGTAGCCTGCTCATTAGCACACATTTTATCGGCTCTTCTCCCTTCCCTGTCCCACTCTTCGCAGCCCTTCACTTGTGCTTCCTGGGATCCCCCAACCCCAAATAAACTACTTATATCCAAGTCCTTGTCTCAGTTTAACTAGCTGTCTCTTTCTCTCTCTCTCCTATTTCAGACAAGGTAATAGAAACCATTGTACACATCTTTACACACGAGTACAAATACATATATCTGTAGGATAAATACCTGTTGGTAGAATTGTTAGGTAAAAGAAAATACACAATTAACATTTTCGTAGACACTGTCATTTCCTTCAAACATTTGTGTATATTTATTTGGGAAAAATTCTAAACATTCTCACTTCAATTCTTGAGTCTATTCTGTAAATCTTCCTTGGATTTCCCCCCAGGTGTCTGCCCCATGACCTCCTCCCTTTGATAATCATTCCTCCCCTCCCCCACTCATATAGCCCAGACTGCCCCAGGTTCTAACTTCCTTGCACTGGATCTCTCAGGGATGGGGGGGACCATAACCTGTAACCAGGATTCCATCACTGCATGTTTTCCTTGGAGACTCCTAAAGGCCCAGGTTTAGTTTAGGTCTGCTGTGAGGGCTAGAACTTGAATAATGTATGGAGGGGTCTTTTTGGAAGGAAAAAAATTTTGGTGGACTTGACTTAAATTACTTTTTTAATTTAAATGTATGCAAATTATGTGTACAAACACAGCTAACTATGAATTTCTTATGCTTATAACTTAAGCAGTTACAAAACCAAAAGAAAGTAGCAATAGATACAAACGAAAGTAGAAAGGCAAGTTTGAAATTAACATTAATTTAATATGATGAAGAGTGTTGTTTTTCTGAAATGAAGTTGCTGCTGGCAACACGAACAGGTACTGCCCCATGTAGATTCTTATACACTTGGCACAGATACTCCACTGTGAGGCCGGTAATGACTCAGTTCCTCCCCTTCTCATGTCTATTCAAATTACCAAGAAATCTTTGTTAGTACTTGTCTCCTGGCCTTCACTTGGTACAAATGCACCCAAGACAATTAAAGCTAAACACAAACACAAAACGCAGGCGCTCACAAGCAGGACCAGGATCAATTACATGGGCTCCAGAAACATGCTTATAATACTTTTCAGAAATTACCAAGGAAATGAAAACATGGAATTTAATAATTTTCACAGGGTATTCATGGGTTCTCAGGAATCCAGAGACCTCAGTTTGAGAAACACTATCTTAGTATTGACCTTGACTTCCAGGGTGACCTTGAGCAAATTATTTGCCATTTTTGGATCTCTGTGCATTTTTTGTACAGAAACAAGAATGATTTCAGCCACCAGTATTCTTGCAAGTTGAAGGAAGTTAGAGGAATTAAAGACAACATCCCAAGATCTTCAAGGACTAGAAAGGAAAGGAGAAGAATTTATTACAGACTGCTAGAGTTGGAAAAATAATGGTGGCTAAGACCCTCAGGTTGCCTTTGGTTTTGGAGTCAAAAAGACTCAGATTTGAATTCCAGATCTGCCAGTTACTCTGTGTGTGTGTGTGTGTGTGTGTGTCTTTGGTGGGGGCAAGGAGGGGATGAGTTATTTAACTTCTCTAACCCTCAGTTTCTACCCCTGTAAAGTGGGCATATTTCAAAATGCCACATCACAGAGTTGCCATGTGGGTCAAGTGAGATGGCTCAGGAAAGTGCTGACAGCAGAGGCCAGGACAGCAGGGCTCGGTGATCCCAACAGGGTGCTGAGAATGCCACAGGCTTTTTAGCAAAGGACAACAGAAGGGAGAAAGTCAGGATTCTAAGATTCCATCCACAAATGACAGTATCTCTGAGGCGTGCATTCAGGATATTGCACCCTAATTAGCCCCGCAGCTGCCCTGGGCTTACACTGGGCCTCTGACTTCTCCCTCCCTGTCTGCCTGTCTGCCTCTGGGATTCTTACAGTCCTTGCGCACCCGGGCCTGCACGGCTTTCCCTGTCGGCTTTCACTTTCCACTTTCAGCAATTGGCGTTGGTCACCTGCGTGGCGAGCGCCCCCTCGTGGCCTTCCTGCTCCTGCAGGGACCCGTGGCCTGCCGAAGACTCGTGGCCCTGAAGCCCGCACGGTCTGGCGGCCCAGTGAGCCGTTCTAGATCATTCTACCCCTTTTGGAAGAGTGAGGTGGAGGAATCTGGGAGAATTCCTCAGTGGGAAGCGGCAACTTGCCCCAGATCTAAGGCAAATGACGGCCTCTCACCGCCTGGTTTTCTTTATATGAGGAGCGCTGCCCCACGCACGCACGTCAGAGGGCGCTGAGGAGACAACCGCAAGGCCGGTGACAACGCCGGGAAAATGCCTGGCACGTGCATTGCTTCCCTCGGATCTCACCGTTTGCTCACGTTCCTGGCTGGGGGATGGGGGTGAAACACCAGGGGGACAGGACGGGATGGAGCTGGGATTAACTCCTCCCTTCCCTCGGCCATTGCTCTGAACTGTGCATCCAATACGCTGCCGCCTTTACAATTTTTTTCATTTTTATTTTGTTTTAGAGACAACGTGTCGCTATGCTGGGCAGGCTGTAGTGCAGGGGCCGTTCATAGCGCGACCTCGCTTACAGTTCACTGCAGCCTCTAACTCCCAGCCTCAGCCTCCCGAGCAGCAGAGACTACCTGCAGGTGTGCCCACAGTGCCCGCCAGACTTTTAAATGGACATAAATCTTTTCTTAAAAGGAGGTTCAAGTAAAATTTTAAAAAATTTTTAAAAAGAACATAAATCTAATCATTTCATTTCCTTCCACCCTAAGGCCCTTCCTCCTCACCTTCAGAATAAGTCAAACTACTAAATCTGCCTTCCTGGCTCTGCTCACGGACATGCCCTTCCCCGTCACCGGTCACCGCTGCGCCTGTACATGACCGCGCTGGCGCCTGCCTCTGCTTCCTCACCGGGAACAGCCTTGGCTCATCTCTGCAGCTCTCAGCCCGACTCCAAGCCAGTTCAAGCCCAGCTCCTCCATGAGGTCTTCCTCAGTGTCATCTCCCATCCCCTCCGGAGGACCTGGCCTGTCCCTTCCCAGGATTGCCACGACCCCCTCCAGCTCTGCCTACAGCACCGGAGGGGTCTCTTCTTCTGCAGTACAGACTTACTTACACCCAGGACACCTCTCTAGACTGCAAATGCCCGGAGGGCTGAAGCTCTCCTGGTCAGAGCCCTGCCCTAGGTAATCTCTTAAATTACTGTTGTGGAATGAATTAGGAGGTGGAACTCAGAGATCCCAAGTGACACATCAGAAAGGCACAAGGGGAGATCATGTTAGTGGGGTTAGGATGGATGCTTCCATCAAGTGGGCCCTTACTTTACAGATGCTATCTCATCGTCATCTAAACAGACTCCATTTTACTGGTGAGGGAACTGGGATGCTGTAGTGGCAGTTTCGGTCCTCCCTCTCAGAGGCAAAGCCTGCCTTCTCCCCTCTCCATTTGGCTCTCTGCTTCCTCAGGCTCTGGGAGCGGCAACATCACCCCCTCCCTCCCCACTCTACCCCTCCAAGCCTAATCAGTCACCTTTGCCTTTGGGATCAGAATTTCCAAACCAAGAACCGGAGTGCATTGTCTGACAATGCCATTTGCGTTTAAGAGGTCAGAGTAAGTTTGAAACTGGGCTTTTGTGAAAACTGAGGGTGCCTTTTGGCCTCAGGTACTTCCTTTGGCCACTGGTGTAATTGGGGGGCATATAATACTTTGGGGGCAGCCAACTAAGACATTAAGATTCTGGTTCTCCCCAGGGTACAAAATCCTGGGAGAAGGAAGTGAATTGTCAGGACCCAGAAGGAGGTCTCCAAAGGACCACCGCCAGTCAATTCTGATCTCCCTCCTCTACCTCAAGTCATTGCCACTCCCCTCCCCACTCCCCCTCTATTTTTCTTTCATGGATTCTCCCCCTGGCAAGGCGCAAGCTCTGGCCACAGCTAGCCAGTGCCGCTTTCTGCCTGCTCTGCCTCCCTGCACCTCCCTTTGTCTGGGTTTCTTTGTCTGGGGTCTCTCTTTGGTTCAGTTCCACAGTTCTCAGCCTCCCCTCCCTTTCTCTGGGGCCAGGCTGCTCCCTCCCTCTCTGCGGGGGCTGAGAGGCTCTGAGAGGGGAGCGGGACTGGGTTGCCATGGTCACGTCGAAGCCGGCCGCAGCTGGCCCAGGCAGCTGCTCCAGGGCCCTGGGCCCGGATGCTTGGACAAAGCCAGGCAGCCTCAGCAACCACAGACCTGGAACCCCAAAGGCCTGAAACTGGCGGGGACTGGGACCCAGGAGAACCACAAGCTGGAGGTGAGAAGGAGGAAGCTGAACTGGGAGGGCAGAAGTGAGCACTGGAGCTGGGCCCTCCCCGCTGGAGGTGCGGTGGGAGGAGGGAGGCGGGGAAGGACGAGGAATAGAGCTGGGGCCATGGTGCCGGCAAGTGGGCTGAGGGGCTAGGATGTCCCCAAGGGGAGGGCTGGGCCTGGGCGTCCTGCCATCCAGAAACAGGCTTGATCCCTGGTCTATCCCACAGGTGCCCCTTCCTTTCTCGGCCTTTTACCTGTCTCATCTCCCTACATCCCTTAGTTTCAAGCCCTGTGTCTCAGTCTCCCTCTTCCTCCCCCATCTCTCAGTTTCACTCCAATCCCTTTTTCTCTCTCTATCCTCATCCTTCTTCCCTTGGTCTGTCTGCCCACCTCTCAGGCTCCTCAGTTTCCCCTCCTCTCTGAGGTGTTTGTCACCCCACTTTCCCCTCTGTGGCCACTCCAGTTCCCTTATGTGGTCCAGCCCTTCTCTCCCCAAACTTCAGTTTCCTCCTCTGAGCCCCTGGGTCTTCCCATTGCTATGCATGCCCTCGCCTCCACCCTCCTCCTCTTCTCTGACCCCCAGTGTCCTCAGCCTTGGTCTCAGTCCTCTCCTGCCCCTCACCACTGTCCACATCTGACCATTGGCAGCCTTCCTTCCTCTGGTCCTCTGTCCTTCCTTCTCCACGTCCCAGGCTCTCCACAGCTGAGCTCTGGTTTATCTTTCTTTCAGAGCTACGTCATCTCTTCCTCCCCCTTTGCTCCTGAGCCTCAGTTTCCCATTTGTACTTGGTGGCTTGACTCATGCCCAGGGCCTTGTCCACTCCCTAACCCTGCCCCCCACTCGTTGCTTCTCACACTCCCCAGCTGCCGACCCAGCCTGCTCCCCCAGAGGCAGCTGCCTCTGCAGGAAGGGAGCTGCGGCTAGTGTGTGGGGGGGCCCATCTGGTCCATTCTCCCTCTCCCTGGTCCTGCTGGCTTCCCTGCAGTGGCCGGGTGGTCTACAAGCCTGAAGCTGCTCATTCCTCTCTCCTACATGCCTCTTCTCACATTTTTTCAGCTGTTTCCCCTTCCTCTCCGTCCTGGGCAGCAGGAGGCCATCAGCCTGAAGGTGAGGGAAGCCCCAGTGGGAGGGCATGGATGGGGAAGGGTAGAGGGTGTTTTGGGGGTTCTGGAGGACATTGGGGGCCTTCTGGGGTTGGGAGTGTGTGGGAGATGTGGGATGGGCTCGGGGCCCAGCGATGGGTGGACAGGCAGTCTTTGGCGCTGCTTTTTCGGCCCCTGGATGGCTGGGATTTCCCTCTCTGGCCCCTGAGAATCTCGGCTTGGAGCCCCGCATTCCAGCCGGCTCCAGCCCCCTATCTCTTGTCACTTGACTCCGCTGGGCCCCAGTCCGGCATCACTCCCACTCCTCCAGCCCTGAGCTGGGGCAAGGTGGCCACCTCCGACTAGGAATTTCTCCTGAGGGAGTGAGAAGTGGGGGCAAAGGTTTCAGGACTCTCTGGCTTCCCCTATTCTCCCCTGCGAACCCCTCCGTCTGGCATTGCCATACCTCCTGACCCTGGCCGACATGGGCCTGGGGTGTGGAATGTCCCAGCAGGGTGTGAGGGGCTGCAGCTCAGCTGGCCCGCCTGCCCGGGGCTTCCCCGGAGCTCAGCCTCTAGAGGGCGGGGCTGCCGGCCGCACAGGTGAGTCCCTAGGGAAGCCTTGGCCCCACCCCCAGCCCGGCCCCACCCCCGGCCCAGCCTCTCGGGGCCCAGATTCCCCAGCGCGGTCTCCCGAGGGGTAGGTGCTCTGGAGGACGCCCTGGGGGCTTGGCGGAGGGGAAGGCGGGAAGAGGCAGATCCCCGAGTGACCCTGAGGCTGTCTGTTAACAGGTCCCTTAGCAGTTGAGGCGTCCTAGGGTTTGCAAACTTGTGCCTTTATGTGACTTGGCCTCTCTCACGGGCCAGCCTCTTCCTGGTAGTGCTTTTGTGTACTTGTCTGGTCGGGACTTCGTGTTTCTTTTTTGGGACTGTTGTTTGGGACTGCACACAGGGTTTTATCTACTGTGAGGTGCATGGGGAGGGGATCTGCAACAGAGACCTTCCTGTGACCGTGACGTCGTCTAGGTGGTTGGCAGGTGTGGAGGTGTGGAGAGACGTGGGAGGCCGACGTGGTGCTCAGTGGGACGGAGCACCTTCCACCACAAACCTTTCTGTGCCCCCCTGTCCACCGCGCAGCAGCTCTCTACCGTGTGACTGGCCTACCCTGTCCCTTTGCAGTCTTCTTGTGTCTCTTTTTTCCCCTTCCTTTCTGGCTGTGTCTGATTTTCACTGTGTCTCTATCCCCCTCCTCCTCCCCACACCCACCTTGCCCTGGCTCCATTTCTGGCCTCTCCTTGCGGATGATCAGACCCTTTGGCACGCACCGGGGCCGCTTAGAGCGGACTGGGCCTGAGGGAGGCTCGCCCTGCGGAGGAGCTGGGCAGGGGAACTGAAGGAGGGGTAGAGAGGAAGGCGCTAGAAGAGAGGGGCCGGCCCGCAGGCTCTGAGGCCCTGGAGGAAGACGGCCCAAGGGTGCCAGGGACGAGCTAAGACTTGTGGGGTGGAAAGAGCGGCCTGGAGCCTGGCTGCACAGGTGAGCGCTGCTCCCTTCCCCTACCGAACTCTCGCAGCGGGGCGGGGCGCCTGGCCTGTGGGAACCTGCTCCTTCCTCTGTGCCCCGGGGCTGCTCCCTGCGCTTTTCTCCGGGAACCGAGCCCAGAAGGAGGGGGCCGCCGTCCCCTCGCGGGGCCTGGATGTGTGGGAGGCTCTGAGCCGGGCTGCGGCCGCGCCGGGGGCCTCGGCTCCGGGGGTTGTCGTTCGTGGGGAAGCGGGGCCGGGCTGCGAGTAGGTGGGGGGCGCGATACCCAGCGGGCCCGGGCCGTAGCCGCACAGCTGCCCGGGAGCGCGCGCGGCGGCGGCGGGATGCCGCGCCGGGGAGGGGCCCCGGGCTGGTTACCTGGGGGAGGCCGGGCGCACGGGCCTTGCGGGGTGGGCGTGGCGGGCGGAGGGCGGCGCCGGGCGTGGGAGCATAGGGGACAACTGGGTCCGGGAGGGGAAGGGAGGGCCTCGAGCCCGAATCCGCCGCGCGAAGGCCGAGGGGAGGGAGGGAGGAGCGGGGGGAGGAGGGGAGGGAGCCGAGGCGAGGGGGAGGCGGCGCCTGGGCCCGAGCCGCCCCAGCCCTGGCTCCTCTCCCCGGAACAGGCCCCCGACAGCTGCTCGCGGGAGCCGCCTCCCGACACCCGAGCCCCGCCGGCGCCTCCCGCTCCCCGCTCCTGGCTCCCTCGGTCCCCTCCTCCCCTTGCCCGGCCGCCGAGGAGGCCCCGCTCCGGGGTTGGACGCCTGGGTCTGCCGGGAAGCGCGATGAGAGGTATGGACAGCGGCGGCGGATCCCCGAGGCGAGGCCTGGGGCTCGGGGAGGCGCGGCGGCCGGAGGGCGCGGGCCGGCGGGGAGGCAGGACGTCCCGGGCTGTACTTGGTTGCCCAGCTCTTCTCAGTCCGACCCTGCCCGCCTCCCCAGGGCTCTGGCTCACTGTCTGAAGACGGGGAAAGCCCCGGACTTCTGAGAAACAGCATGTTCAGCACTGAGAAAGGCCCCCTTTACTCAGCGTGGAGGAACTGAGGCTTGGAGGACAGATGCTCCCATGTAGCACTGGGTCATCTCACCTGCCCCTGGAGAAAGGGCCTGCCCTCCACCTGGCCAGTCCCTGCGGGCTTCTGCTGTTAAGCCTCCACCAGCCAACTCCCCGTTGGACAGCCTGGCCACAGCCCAGCAGAGAGAGGAACTGACACTCTAACCTACCAGTGACACCGCTCTTCCATGCTGGGTGGTCAGTGATAATGTCACTGCCAGTGAGCACCACCCTCAGGGGCTCAGCACCCGGCCCCCCATCCAGCCTTCACCTTACAGGTCCCCTGCTGGCTGGACATTCCTTTCCAGCACCACCACCCCCTGCCAGGGTCTGGGCTGTGGCTCACTGTTGCTGAGGGATGTAGATGTTTCCAGAATTGAGTGATGCAGCGAAGAACTGAGTGATGCAGCGCAGACAGGTGAAAGCAGAATGTATAGGGAAACGAACCAGAGGAAAGGCTCTTGATCCTATTGTCACTCTTCCTGCCCAACCATCCACCTGTTCCCTGCACCCTTGACTTCCTTCTGGCTTGGTCACCCTTGTGTGTTAGGGGGTGGGCCCCAGTTCTCTGGGGATCGTGTGCCCAGGGGCCTGAGTGTGTGTGTCTCACACTTTCTTCTGGTCACAGGAGCATGTGGTGTCTGTCATTTCACGTTCGCAGGTGTCTGAAGGTGGCTATTCACTAGGTGACGGGGTTGGACTTTAAAGAATGCCAGAGAGTGGATGGAGTCGATGTGTGCAGGGGTGGCCGTGCTTGCCCTCTCTCCGGAAGTCTGTCTGAGGGGTTGTCTGAGACACTGAGGGGTGTGTGTGCTACATTTAGCCCCGGTGTTTACAGCCAGCTCAGTAAGTTCGTGTGTCTTACCACGTGTGTGTGTGTGTGTGTGTGTGTGTGTGTGTACACAGAGCTGTGAGGGTGGCGTTGTCTGGGTGAGAGGTGGAGGGGGGCAGGGGAGAGTGAAGGGCCTGTGGCAGGGTGGCCTGGCCCTGGCTTGTAATTGGTTGTAATGGGGCGGAGTGGGGTGGGATTGGGTAGGTTTCTGGGCCTGTCCACGTGTGTGAGAGTGGGGTTAAGATGCAGTGGAGAGAGATGGGGTGATTGGGGATGTTGGGAAACGGTTTGCCCCAGATGTCTCTGTGCTTGTCTATGTTTCTCTGCGTGGCTCTGTGCCCTGTGTTTCTGAGCCTGCTCTAGTCACCTCTTGCTTTGTGTTTCTCGCTCTGTCTCCCCCTGCCTCCATCTCTGCCTGCCTGTCTTTGTGTCTCTGCCCGGGGCTCCTCTTGGCTCTGTCTGGCTCTGATGACTCATCTGGGATAGGCATGAAGGTTACTCAGGGGAACAAGAGTCCCGCTGTTCTCAAGGTGGGGGTGGAGAGTGGCACCCAGGAATTCCAGGCCAGTCTCCTGGGACTCTGGCAGCCTGCTCCCCTGTACCACAGTGCTGGACCCCAAGGGACCAGGCGTGATGTCTTCTGGTTCTAGCCTCTCCTTTGATAACCAAGTGTCCCCCGCAACTCAGTCATCCCCCTCAGCTGCTGCTTCAGAGCTCTGGGGTCCCAGCTGCCTCTTACATTCCTGCCCTAGAGCATTGTGGGAGCAGCTGGAGGAGGACAAAGGGATGGGGGAGTATCCCCCACTCCTCCTACCTCCTGAGGTGACCTGGCTTCCTGGTCTTCAGACCCACCCTCATCTCGAAGGCAACTCAGCTTTTTCCTCAGCCCTGGGCTCTTCCTTCAGAGGCAACCACCTTCTGAAAGAGGGAACTGGGAAGGGATGTCTGGGTCTCTGGAGGGGAAGACAGAGCAGGGAGAGCTGGGGATGGGATGCTTTGGAGCTGATAGCAGGGTCGGGTAGGGCTGTGAGAGGTGGTGGAAGTGCCTCAGGATTCCAGGGCCTGGAGAATCAGTGCAGGGCTCTGGGACCAGCGCAGGTTAGGATAACTTTTCCTACAGCTGGGGCAGGGGAGAGGAGTTGCTTGGGTTTGCAAGGAGATGCCAGCTGGAATGGTTTTAGGTGGAGTGAACTGCCTGGGCCTGGGAGGAACAGAGTGGGTATTCTCCAACTTTAATGGGCACAGATCACCGGGGATCGTGCAGATTCCGATTCATCAGGTCCAGGGTGGCCAAGATTCTGGGTGCTGCCAATGCTGCTAAGCCTCAAGGCTGTAGAGGACAGTAAGATTGGAGGTACTGGGCTCCCCGCTGTAGAATTCTGGGCTTCTAGCTGGAGGGACCAGGGTCTGCTGGCCCAGGCTTATCGGATGTTTAATTCTATCATATCCTCCACAAGGAGTTGTCCAGCCTTTTCTGGGACACCTTTATTTTTTAAAAATAAAAATAATTTTTATATTCTTTTAATTTTTTTACATATCACATGATTTTACATAAATGCATCAGTGTTACAGGATTTAGAAAAATAGTACAATCAGCCTGTCTTTACCCTTTTTGCTTGCTTTTTGTTCTCTTTCCTTATTCATGTTAACTCATGTTTTATTGTTATAGTCTATTACGTCCCCTCTCTCTCTAGACATACATACGGATGTATAAACATGGAGGTTTCTTTATTCTTTGTTTTCAAAAGGTGGGATAATTTTTCATACTTCTGTATCTTGCTTTTTCCTCTCTCTTTTTTTTTTTTTTTTGCTCTTTCCCCGCCCCTGTATCTTGCTTTTTATATTCAACAGTTGCACAGGAAATTGCACTGTCAGATTTATCGCTACTTTGCTACTTTCATAGCTGCATAGTAGTCCACGAACCATAATTTTTTTCCCAGCCCATCCTTTGTGGGCATTCACATGGCTTACAGATTTGGGCTCTTACAAAAAGTGCCATAACAAACATCTTTGAACATGTGTTCTTCCTGGTGCTTCTCCCACTCCATCTGGTTAGAGCATCGGAAGGGGGAATGCTCAGTTGAAGAGAATGTGCATTTTTAATTATGATAGATATTGCCAGATTGCTTTCCACATGGATGATAGTGCTACATTTCCACCATTGTACACGGTGGATTCCTTTTCATCAATCTCCACTGCCTAGAGATGTTACAGCTGTAAAAAACATTTTGTCAATCTGATTTATATTTCCCTGATGCTAGCGAATTTGACTAAAAAGAAATGTATGCTGGCAATTTGGCTTTGCTTTTCTGTGAAATGACTATTCAGATGCTTTGGCTGTTTCTCTGTTGGGTTGTTTATATGTTTTTTTCTTGTCAATTTGTAAGAGGCTTTAGTTTATTATAATTATTAACCGTTTTTACCATATATGTTATAAGCATTTTTTACATCTGTTTGTTCAGAGCCATTGTTTCTGGGGTGTTTTTCCCTTTATTGATCGGGAGAATGGGGCTTTTAGGCAAGTTATTAAACTGATCTCTGCCCCAGTTTCTTCATGTGTTAAATGTGGATAGTAATAGTATCTACCTTAAGAAGGGACTGTGAAGATAAAATTATGGATTCTGTTTAAGGGTTTAGCCTGGTGTCAGGCACATGGAAAACATTCTAAAAATATACTTGATGCTGTTAAACAATTCCTGTTGTTATCATTTTACTGCTGTTGTCCCCAAAGCGGCCCATTCTATCTCTGTCTATTGCTGTCGGATGTGACTCAGTCCCTCTGATTAACTTACCCACTACCCATTTCGTCCCCTGCAGAGATGCTGTCCCCACCCCCTTAGGCCTGAAGGATCAAGAGCTATGGGGCCAGGGGCCCTCTCTTTTCTACTGCTGCTGCTCTTGGTGGCAACTGGAGATGCTGACATGAAGGGACATTTTGACCCCGGTGAGGAGACTGAATCATGGGTCCCTGAAGGGTGGGGCTTGAGAGGCAGAGAGTTGAGGGCCTTGACCTGTCCCACGCCTGTTTTCACCCAGCCAAGTGCCGCTATGCCCTGGGCATGCAGGACCGGACTATCCCGGACAGTGACATCTCTGCTTCCAGCTCCTGGTCAGACTCCACTGCTGCCCGCCACAGTAGGTAAGTGGCACACCTGGCACACCTGGGGCTGCCCCAGGGGAGCTCCTGGGACCTCTACTTGCCCTTCCAACTCCTCTGCCCAAGTCAAGAGGCTTCAAGAGGGCCCATGCCAACAAAACCCCTGAAGTCTGGGGTCGGGGGGTTTAAATACTAGAGACAGAGACAGACCAAGGGCCACATGTTCCCTATGACCTCCTTCCCTCCCAGGCTGGAAAGCAGTGATGGGGACGGGGCATGGTGCCCTGCAGGGTCGGTGTTTCCCAAGGAGGAGGAGTACTTGCAGGTGGATCTACAGCGGCTGCACCTGGTGGCTCTGGTGGGCACCCAGGGGCGGCATGCCGGGGGCCTGGGCAAGGAGTTCTCCCGGAGCTACCGGCTGCGTTACTCCCGCGACGGCCACCGCTGGATGGACTGGAGAGACCGCTGGGGTCAGGAGGTGAGGCAGCCGGGGGCAGTGCCCAGGGGAGGTTGGCTCTCCTCTCTTCCAGCTACACTTTGAGCACCACCTATACACTGATGACGCTCTGGTTCATGTGATCGCCAGCCAAGCCTTGCCCTTGAGCTCTATCCAGTACTGCAAACCTGACCACCTCTGGACCTCTCCATCTAGTTGTCAAATGGGTGTCTCAGACTTACCATTAACTTCCCAAGCTGAACTTGACTCCCACTCCCACCCCAAACCCGCTCCTCCCCCAGCATTTTCCAGCTCAGCAAATGGTGCCACCATTGCCCAGTTGCCCGGGCTGTGAGCTAAGGTGATATTCCCGATCCCTCTGCTTCTCTCACCTCCTTCTTCTGAAGCATAAGCAGGCCATCTGTTCTACCTCCATGGCTGTTCCTGAATCCAATCACTCCTCACCACTCCAGCTCCCCTGCCCTAGCCTTAGATGAATGCAGTAGATGTCAAACTGTTCTCCTTGTTTCTGCCTTTTCCTGCCTGGAGTCAAACCGCCAGCTGGGGCTACGTCTAGTGGACCCTAGAACACGTAAATCAGATACGGTGCAGCTGGCTTACACTCCTCCACTGGCTTCCACTCTGCCAGAGCAAAAGCTGGGCCCCTCGCTGGTGCAGCAAGCCCGGCCTGGCCTGGTTCTTGCCTGCAGCTCCTGCTTCTTGCTCCTCCTTGGCCACACTGCTCCTGCTGCTCCTGGAACAAGCCAGGGCCCCTTCCCGCCACTTCAGGACACTTTCACTGGCTGTTCTCTCTGCCTGGAAAGCTCCTCCCCCGGCCATGCACAGGCTCTCACTCACTCCACTCAGTTCTCCACCGAGGTGTCTCCACGGAGCCTTTTCTGCCCCTGCAGGACTGAGATTCCAAGTAGGAGAAACCCCATCGCTGCCTTCCAGCCCGGAGGGGAAGGATGTCACAGGGAACCCCGCACCTCACTGCTCTGTCCCCACACCCTGCCCCCTGTTCTTCACAGCTGTTTTCCCAGCTGGAAACTCAGTCCTGCGGAGGCAGGGACTGACAGTCACCACTGAGAACAGGCGTGGCACAGAGTGGCCTCTCAGCCGACTGCTGCTGAGTGAACAGGGGGGTGGAGCAGGAGGGGAAGCTGACGCAGGGGTGTAGGGTTGTGAGGGCTGGGTAAAATCTGGGCACAGTGGGATGCATGTCTTGGCGATGAATGAATGGAGCCGGTAAGGCAAGTGGGGAGCTGAGCCTGGAGTCTGAGCACAGACTGTCAGGGTAGAGAGAAGGTCAGAGTCTCTGCTCCAAATGCCTGGCTGCACCCCGAGTGCTATGTGCTCAGTGCTGCCCTTCACGGATCTCTTAGTGGCCACTGTGGGCTGGAGCAGGGAGCGGCTGGTGGCTGGGAAGTGAGCTCTGACGTGGAGCCCTTCCCACTTGTCCACCCCTGCTTCCTGGCCCCTAGGTGATCTCAGGTAACGAGGACCCTGAGGGAGTGGTGCTCAAGGACCTTGGGCCCCCCATGGTTGCCCGACTCGTTCGCTTCTACCCCCGGGCTGACCGGGTCATGAGTGTCTGTCTGCGGGTGGAGCTCTACGGCTGCCTGTGGAAGGGTGAGTAGCGCAGCCCCTGCGGACGGTTTCCTGGCCTGGTGGGGTGGGGAACGTGGAGCTGGGTATCCAGGATCTTCCTCCTCCTGTCAGGAAGCTGTCTCTCTGAGCGGGAAGGGGTCACTCCTGGACACTAGTGGGCAAGCAGAGGGATAAGAGAAAGGGGCCTGAAACCTGCCTGGCCTGATGCAGGGCCAGGACGGAGGCTTCGTGCCTGACACCCCTCTCCCGCCCTGCCCAGATGGACTCCTGTCTTACACTGCCCCTGTGGGGCAGACGATGTACCTGTCAGAGGCCGTGTACCTCAACGATTCCACCTATGATGGACATACTGTTGGCGGGTGAGGGGAATGGGCCCTGCAGGACATGGGGCCTGGGGTGGGAGGGAGGGCAGAGTGTGGGGACCTGATGGGCAGTGAGATGGAAAAACTGGGGGGAGGTATCTGTTAGGTGGGGCCTCAAGGGACAGGATTGGGAATGAAGGACAGCAGGGTGGCCACTAGCCCATATGACACTTTGTGCAAATTAGGAAAAGCACCCCTTTGCTAACACACATCTGTTGGAAATTGTCACAATAAATACATCATAGATCAAATGGTGCCTCTTCCAGGTGGTGCCTTCGTGCAGGGTGTGACCTGCAAAGTAGTTGTGATAGTCCTGGGGGTGAGGTGGGGAGAAGGGAGGAGTCAGCTGCACTAGGGTGGGGGGATAGGGGAAACGAGTGGATGGGGGCCAGGCCACTAGGGGTGGGGGCATAGTGCCTGGATGTCAAGACCCTCTTCCCTTCTCCTCTTCATGGTCCCCTCCTGTCCAGGTTGCAGTACGGCGGTCTGGGCCAGCTGGCAGATGGCGTGGTGGGGCTGGATGACTTTAGGAAGAGCCAGGAGCTGCGGGTCTGGCCAGGCTATGACTATGTGGGATGGAGCAACCACAGCTTCCCCAGCGGCTACGTGGAGATGGAGTTTGAGTTTGACCGGCTGAGGGCCTTCCAGGCCATGCAGGTGAGTGAGTCCAGCTCCTGGGGAGGGCTTTGAGCCAAGCTAGATGCTGCTGGGGCATCCCCAGGGCTCTCCTGGCCTTGACCCTGTGTCCCTCCTCCCTTCCCCCAGGTCCACTGTAACAACATGCACACGTTGGGAGCCCGCCTGCCTGGCGGGGTAGAATGTCACTTCAAGCGGGGCCCTGCCATGGCCTGGGAGGGGGAGCCCATGCGCCACAACCTGGGGGGCAGCCTGGGGGACCCCAGAGCTCGGGCTGTGTCAGTGCCCCTGGGCGGCCGTGTGGGCCGCTTTCTGCAGTGCCGCTTCTTCTTTGCGGGGCCCTGGTTACTCTTCAGTGAGATCTCCTTCATCTCTGGTAAGCCCCTGGAGTACCCCGATCCCCAGCCCCGGGATTGCCAATTGAGTTGGTTCCTAGTCCCGTGGTGCCCCTAGAATGCCTGCTCCTGGCATCGTATCTGTCACCCGCGAAGCTTCTCAACCAGGGGTGCCCCTTCTGCCCCTGGTTCCCTGCATGTCTCTGTCTTTCCTTCACACTGATGTTGAGCCAGTGTGACCCTCCTGTTGTTAAAGTATTGGGATACTTCTGTACTAGCTGAGAAGTGGCCTCTTCTCTAAGCCTCCTGACACCCAGGACCCTCATACTGGGCTCCCCCCAGGAGCTAAAGAGTTTACGGCTGCCCCAGCTGGGGCCTTCCAGCTGTGACTGAGAGTCACCGCTGCTCCTCCCCTTTACTGGCAGCACAGCACCTCCCTGGGTCTCCCCCTCCTCTGACTCCCTCCTTTCCTCTCTTGCTTCTCCCCAGATGTGGTGAATGACTCCTCTCTGGCTCTGGGGGGCACCTTCCCGCCAGCCCCCTGGTGGCCTCCTGGACCACCTCCCACCAACGTCAGCAGTATGGGTGAGCACTCCGGGGTCCCCTTGGGCGTGTGGACCCTCCGCACTGTCCCTCCCCGGGCCTCCCCTCTGGTCGGGTGGGAGCCTCCCCTCCTGCGGTGCTGACCTTTCTACTCTGCCAGAGCTGGAGCCCCGGGGCCAGCAGCCCGTGGCCAAGGCCGAGGGCAGTCCGACCGCCATCCTCATCGGCTGCCTCGTGGCCATCATCCTGCTGCTGCTGCTCGTCATCGCCCTCATGCTGTGGCGGCTGCACTGGCGCAGGCTCCTGGGCAAGGTGGGCAGTGCCGGTGCGTGTGCATGTGCGCATGCGCGCAGGGCCAGCGGGGGCTGCAGGGCGCAGTCTCAGCAGCATCATCGCGAGAGGAGGGCTCTTAAAGAGACCACTTCCTAAGTGCGGGCAGGGTGTGAGGGAGTCCCGAGGAGTGGGGCAGTGGCCAGGACCCGGGAGGAGTGAGTCTGGAGAGGGCGCCTTGACAGGGCAGTGCACTCTGGTCCACCCCGAGGGAGGGCCTGTGAGAAAACAAACCCTGACCTCACTTTCTGCCCCCACCGGACTCCTGCAGGGGCTCCTCTCTGGCCAGCCCAGACCAGGCCCGGGCACACAGTCTATGCTGGTCAGCCTCTTGGGGCAGAAGCGGTGGAAACGGGTGGAGAGTGGAGCTGGAGGGGAAACGGAAGAGGCCTGGCACACCCCAAACCATGTCTCCCAGCCAGAGTCCAGTGGGGGTGATCGCGTTAAGATTGCTAATCATGGACCAGTCAGAATTGGGTTGGAACCCCATTGAGGGACATCAAGGAATTTACTTAGATACTCTTGAACTTTACTTTCTTCACGTGAGAGGGAGTTGATGGTAGCTACAGACACAGGACGGTTGTGAGGACTGAGGGACAGAATGTAGGGGTAGCTCCAGTAGCAAAATGCCAGGAATCTGTGCGGAGCAGTGGCCTCAGTTAACCCTTCCCGCTCCCATGATCAGGCCGAGCGGCGGGTATTGGAAGAGGAGCTGACGGTTCATCTTTCTGTCCCTGGGGACACCATACTCATCAACAACCGCCCAGGTCCTCGAGAGCCACCCCCTTACCAGGAGCCCCGGCCTCGTGGGAATCCGCCCCACTCTGCTCCTTGTGTCCCCAGCGGCTCTGGTAAGGCCTGCCTTGTTCCAGGCCCAGTTCCATCTTCTCTGCCTGTTTTACCGTATCCCTTCCCCTCTCCTTTCCCATTCTTTTCTTTTCCTGTCTTCCCCATTCTCCTCATTTTCTTATTTCCGTGCCCCCGGGTACTGTCTATATCACTCCATGTCCCTACCATATGATCTCTGCCCAAAACTTCCCATGTATTACGCATACTGCCCTGTGGTCTCATCCTGTCTCTGTGTCCTGCATTCATTTCTCTGTCTTCTTTGTTGTACTTTCTCATTGTGTCTCCCTTGCCCCCTCTTCTTTCTCCTAGATTCACCATATTTGTTCCTTCCGTCCATCCTTCTATCTATATTCATACATTCATTTGCCTGTCCGTCTGTCCATCCATCCTCCATTCATCTAACTTCCATCCCACCTACTGTCCATCCATTATTCACCTATCCATACATACATATTCATCAATCCATCCGTCTATATTCATACACCCATTTGTCCATCTATCCAACCAATCAAATATCTGTTTATCATCCGTCCATTATCCATTTGTCCTTCCCACCATCCTCAATCTGTCTGTCCACCCATTCGTCATCTATTCAGCTATCCGTCACTCCCCAGGTCCTTGTTCTGTCCGGTCTCTGTCTCCTAGTACAGTCATTCCCATCAGCCCTGGTCTTGGCCTGTTCTGGGTCTCCCTGTCTGTCCAGCCTTGAGTCTCATCCCTTCCCCGTGTCTCCCCCCTCCTTCTCCCGACAGCGTTGCTGCTCTCCAATCCAGCCTACCGCCTCCTTCTGGCCACTTACGCCCGTCCCCCTCGAGGCCCCGGCCCCCCCACACCCGCCTGGGCCAAACCCACCAACACCCAGGGTAAGCCCCTCTGCCCCTGGGTTCCACCAGCCTCCCTACATCTCTGCTGAGGCAGGGAAAAGCCCTCACACCTCGCACTCCCTCCTCGCCCCACTGTGGCCTCTTCTGCTCTCCTGAGCTCCCAGGGAGGAAGCTCTTGTGCCCTTAGCTCACCTCTGCTGCTGCTTGCTCCTTCTTAAGGACTCCCCCTTGAACTGGGGAGTAGAAAGCTTACTGGTTCTCAGCTCTGCCCCTCTCCTTCTCCAGCCATCTCTTCAGCTCTCCAGAGCTAGGCAGGAGGTTGCCGTGGTGGCCCCAGGCTCTCCTGTGACTCCTCCTCTGTTCTCCCCTCTCTAGAGCTGCAGGAGGGCCTCACCCTGGGTGCTTGCCCTGTCCCCCACATGTGTCCTCTCTCCGCAGTCCCAGAGGTGAAGGCTCTCGCCCCCACCCTTCTGTCTGCTCCTTACCCCCTCAGTGTTGCCTTCTCACTGTGGCCCCTTCCCCAGGGCTAAGAGGGGACAGCTCTGCTTCCTCTCCTGTGTGTACACACCTGTGTTGGGGCTGTGAGGAACTGTCACCCTCTCTCTCTCTGTGTGCCTGTCTCTGCTTATCTTTGAGCTTGGTGTGTTGGGTTGGCAGGGTCTGGGTGCTCGGTAGGGTGGAGCCAGGCTGAAAGCAGGGAGAGTAGCTGGGGGGAGGGAGCTGATGGAGAATGGGTTGAGGGTTTGGAAAGGGAAGGGTGCCTGGATGCTGGGACCATCCTTCCGAGGTGGGCAGAGAAATTCTCTTCCAGCCGGGACTTCGCCCAGGGGCTCTAGGGCTGTGCTGGGAGATGCCTACAGAGTAAGATTATGGCAGTTTTGCTCAACCATTTCTGTTACCTTGAAAACCTCTGGAATAGCTAACTCTCATCTCAGGTTGGCATGCTATCTGTTTTGAAGTTGGTGGGTGGAATACCAGGGAAGATACAGGGCAGACCCAGTCTCTTACCCAACTGGAGACCCGGGCTTCTGGAAGGCTGGGATGTGGAGAATCTCCGCTCTCAGGTCCTGTCCCTGATGCCTCGTCCTGTCTTCTTCCCCCCACCCCTCCAGCCTGCAGTGGGGACTATATGGAGCCCGAGAAGCCGGGTGCCCCGCTTCTGCCCCCACCTACCCAGAACAGCGTCCCCCACTATGCCGAGGCTGACATTGTCACCCTGCAGGGCGTCACTGGGGGCAACACCTATGCTGTGCCTGCGCTGCCTCCAGGGGTAGTTGGGGATGGGCCCCCCAGAGTGGATTTCCCTCGATCGCGGCTCCGCTTCAAGGAGAAGCTTGGCGAGGGCCAGTTTGGGGAGGTAAGGAGGATGCCTGCACAGCCATCAGTAGGTTCTGGCCCAATTGGGGGCTCTGGGGCCATGTCTGCATGTCCTGCCAGCCAGGAGCCTTGGTCATCTGTGACTGTGTTGCCCCATTTGACCCTGTGACCTCGGTGAACCTTGTTGTGACCCTCTAGCAAAAGATCTTCTTTTTCTAGGTACACCTGTGTGAGGTAGAGAGCCCTCAAGATCTGGTCAGTCTTGATTTCCCCCTTAATGTGCGCAAAGGACAACCCTTGCTGGTGGCTGTCAAGATCCTACGGCCAGATGCCACAAAGAATGCCAGGTGAGGACCAGGGATGGCGTCTGGAAGCCGTGGAGGGTGGGGAGCAACCTAGTGAGAGCTATGGCGGAGACCGAGTTGGTGCTGTCTTGGAGAGGGGTTTGCGTTCCTGCTGCGGGTGGGGGCGCTTGGTCCACCTGAGTGGAAGGGCAAGTGCAGGCCGCCCCTGGGCGCTCCTCCCACCTTCCCCCTGCCTCTCCAGGAATGACTTCCTGAAGGAGGTGAAGATCATGTCGAGGCTCAAGGACCCCAACATTATCCGGCTCCTGGGCGTGTGTGTGCAGGACGACCCCCTCTGCATGATCACTGACTACATGGAGAATGGCGACCTGAACCAGTTCCTCAGTGCCCACCAGCTGGAGGACAAGGCAGCCGAGGGTGCCCCTGGGGACGGGGAGGCTGCCCAGGGGCCCACCATCAGGTATCCACCCCCCAGCCGGGGCCTTCCCCGAGAGCTCCCCAAGGGGTCTCTTTTCTCCTCACTGTAACCTGGAGGAAAAGAGGGCAGCATGGGGCGGGGAGGATGGGAGGGGTTCCAGGAGGGACTGGCACAAGGAACATGTGACATGTTAGTCCAGGACGTGGACAGAAAGACTGGAGATGACTGTGTGAGCGCGGGGAGGAACTTGAGCCCTGCGTGACTTCCCTTCTGCCCTCTCTCGCCCTCCCCCCTCCACGTCCAGATTGGGGAGCATAGTGCAAGAAGAGCTCCCCAGGGCTGGATGGGCCAGAGAGGTTGAGTGGAAGCCACCTGGCCTTGTGTGGGCATTCCTTCTCTGCTCGGGGAGCAGGAGTGACCTGCCCCGGGGAGAGGGCTCCCCTTCGTCTCCTAGACGGGAATCTGTGAAGCTGCCCCCCATGACCCTCTGTCGTGGGCTCCCTTTTTCAGCTACCCGATGCTGTTGCACGTGGCAGCCCAGATTGCCTCGGGCATGCGCTATCTGGCCACACTCAACTTTGTGCATCGGGACCTGGCCACACGGAACTGCCTGGTTGGAGAGAATTTCACCATCAAAATCGCCGACTTTGGCATGAGCCGGAACCTCTATGCCGGGGACTATTACCGCGTGCAGGGCCGCGCAGTGCTGCCCATCCGGTGGATGGCCTGGGAGTGCATCCTCATGGTGAGCATTCTGGAGACAGGCCAGCAGGGTCAGGGCAGGTGGGGAGAGTGCTGGCTGCCACTCACAGCTCTAGTGTCCCCAGTCACTTGCCTTCTCTGGGCTGTGGCTTCCTCTTCTGTAAAGCAAGGGTTCCCCTGGCTCAAGAGACTGGAGAAAGCAGGGTGTTGTGGTATGATGGAAGGAAGGTGTGGAGTCGGGGTGGCACAGAGCTCAGAGATAAGGGGCAGGAAGAAGCTAGAGACAGAGGGGTTGGGTGGGGAGATAGGGTCCAGACCAGAAAATGGGGGTGGGTGGGAGGAGGAGGTGGGCCAGGGCCCAGAAGGGCGACTGTGGAAACTGAAGGCAGAGTCGGAGGGGGAGGGGCAGGCTTGCTGGGAAAGATGGGCCGGGGAGACTGGAGGGCCTGGGCTTGGGAGGGCTCAGACCGTGGCGCAGCCCAGAGCGGATGTGGGGCCTCCCCTGGCGGGGGAGCAGGGTCTGTGTTGCCTGATGCCCTGCTCTGCCTTTGTTGCCTTCTCCGTGTGCCAGGGAAAGTTCACAACTGCAAGTGATGTGTGGGCCTTCGGGGTGACCTTGTGGGAGGTGCTGATGCTCTGCAGAGCCCAGCCCTTTGGGCAGCTCACTGACGAGCAAGTCATCGAGAACGCAGGGGAATTCTTCCGGGACCAGGGCCGCCAGGTCAGAGTGGAGGGAAGGGAAGATGGGTGTGAGGTGGGGGTAGGAGGGAGGCAGAGCATGATGTGGACATCTTGGAGACTAAAGAACATTTGTCCCCTGTCCCTCCTTCACACGGTGACAATGCAGGTGTACCTGTCCAGGCCACCTGCCTGCCCACAGGCCCTATATGAGCTGATGCTTCAGTGCTGGAGCCGGGAGCCTGAGCAGCGACCACCCTTTTCCCAGCTGCATCGGTTCCTGGCAGAGGACGCACTCAACTCAGCGTGAATCACAGCATCCGCTGCCCCTCCCTCGGGAGCGATCTAGGGGAAGCCAGTGACACTGACACAAGAGGAGCCAACGGCACCCGCACCTCACTCCCCTCCTGACAGCCCGTCACCTCTGAGAGAGGCAGTGTGACTGCAGGTGGGCTGGGCCTGCCTGGACACGCTCGATGTCTCCTTCCTGTTCCTCCTTCCTAGAAGTCCCCACCACCCCCCCCAGCTGGGCCTGTGGATGGGACCTCTCTGACCCCTCTAGCCGTCCTTGGGGAAGGGTGGGGGCAAATACAGGGCAGACACTGGACATGGCCCGTTGGAGCTCCTGGGCCCCACTGGACAACACTGGTTCCTGGAGAGGTGGCTGTGCCCCCAGCCTCTCTTCTTGTCACACACTGGACCCCACTGGCCGAGAATCTGCGGGGAGGGAGGAGGACAAGGGGGGAGAAAGCTGTCCCCTTGTGCTTGCTCCTGCAACTGTCCTCAGCTTTGGGTTCTTCCTCCTCCACCTGGAACACTGGACCTGGGGAGATCCCTGCCCCAGCCCTCAGTCACCCCAGCTTCCCACCTGCCGTGTTGTAGCTAGAACTCTCTAAGCCTGTCCGTTTCTGTGAGTAAATACTGAGATTAGGGGGAAAGAGGGAGCGGTGGCCTATGGCCCTGGGGTTGGACATCTCTATTGTAGCTGCCATATTGGTTTTTCTATAATCACTTGGGGTTTGTACATTTTTGGGGGGAGAGACACAGATTTTTACACTAATATATGGACCTAGCTTGAGGCAATTTTAATCCCCTGCACTAGGCAGGTAATAATAAAGGTTGAGTTTTCCACAGCTGTGTGTTTTCTGGGGTTTTGATAAAATCTTCCTTTTGCCCTCACTCTCAGCCCATTTCCTGTCTTCCTTCTCTTTTTCCTTCCTCTCCCCATTCCATTTCCCACTACGTATCATGTCCAGCAGTGAGTTCTGTTTCTACATGACCCAGCCCCTTGCCTGCAGGAGGCTGGGAGTTCAGTCAGGTCGGCGCTTCTGAACCTTGTTTTGTGCCCTGGGCCCCTTTGGCAGTCTGGAGAAGTCTGATTCCTTCTCAGAATTGTTTTAAAACCTGTAAAATAAGATGTGTAGGATTCCCAAGGAAACCAATTGAAACAGTTTATCAAAATGTTAAGAAATTATGATACATTAATATATGGGCTTTTTAATATATTTAATAAGATCTAGCAACAAGTGTCATAACTACTTATATTTTCCAAATAGCAATGAGAATAAACAATATTTTGAGATTTTTACAGCTGTAGTGGGATATAAACATAGCTATCTATTAGTGATAAGTCACAGGCACTGCTAATACTATTAATACATGGGGGTTTGGCCCACATTCATAATTGAAGGAAATACTCATTTTCAGTTAGAGGTTAGTAAAAGTAAAGGTGTGATTTCTTTTTCTTGCCCCAATTCTAGGACCCTCTGAGGTCTGGGAGTCCCAGGTGGAGAATCCCTGGATTAGGCTGGTCGACTGTGCAAATGACCCGATGGGTGTGAGCTGCTGGGACGGGAGCCAGAACCAAGAACCTAAATTATCTCAGAGGCTTGGAAGGATGAGCCACAGCCGCCAAGAGAGCATTTAGCAAAGAGTTCAAATTTGGTTGGAAAGGGAAAAAAATTGGTTGCAAGTATTGGATAAGGCAGGCCTGTCTTAAAGGCAGTTCATGTGAAATAAAGACCCTGGGGTTTTGGTTGATGATATTTACAAAGTGAAGCAACTGGATAATGAGAATAACAACACAGAAAATTTAATCTGAAGCTGAATTAATAGGCCCTCGGGGCCCAGGTCACAGATCTAATAGTCCTGCTAAAACCTACGCAGGCCAGACCACTGTGTACTACGATTTAGGTCAGGCACTCATAGGTTAGTGTTTGGAGGCCAGAACCCAGAATAGTGAGCCCAGTGATACCCAAATCCCTGAGCCCAGACCTTTCTCTTTGAGCCCTAGACCTATATAACCACCTGGAGTTCATTTAAATGTCAGTCTCAGCATGTCCAGACCTGCTCCTCCTCCACGGTCTCCTGACTTGGTGAGTGGCAGCATCACCCATTTTGCTGCACAAGCTGCCCAAGGTGTCATCCATTTTTTTTTTTTTTTTTTTTTTTTAGACAGAGTCTCATTCTGTTGCCCATGGCATCAGCCTAGCTCACTGCAACCTCAGACTCCTCGGCTCAAACCATCCTCCTGCCTGAGCCTTCTGAGGAGTTGGAACTACAGGCGAGCGCCACCATGCCGGGCTAATTTTTTTCTATTTTTAGTAGAGATGGGGTCTCGCTCTTGCTCAGGCTGGTCTCCAACTCCTGAGCTCAAGTGATCCTCCTACCTCGGCCTCCCAAAGTGTTAGGATTACAGGCGTGAGCCACCTCACCCAGCCCCAAGGTGTCATCCTTGACACCTCTTCTCCCTTACCCTCACTGCCAAAGACCCAGCACAAAGCTCTGCTGATTTGCCTCCCAAATCTCCATGGGGCTCATCATCTCTGTCTCCGTTGCCCTCCTGGTACATGCTGCCTCCCTCTTGCCTAGACTGCTGCAGTGGTCTAGCTGATCACTCATCTGCTCATGCTCCCTGCATAAATCCGACTCCAACCCTTTATTTCAAACCCTTTAGTGGCTTCTCATTGATATTAAAGAACAAAATCTTCCTGGTCTATGTTGGCCCCCATGTGCTGCTCCAGCAATCCTCCCTGTCCCTCTCCTCTGTGAACCACTGGCCTTCTTTCACTTTCCTCCAATGGGCCACAGTCCTTGCAACTGCATGGTCTCTGTAGCATGCTGTTCCCCTACCTGGAACAATGTTCCCTGCGGTCTCGGCCTTGTTAACTCCTGCTTGCCCTTCAGCCATCTTCCCTGACTTCCCCAGCCAGGTCAAACCCCCTGTTGATGTCTCAGAGCACACAAATCTCAGTTTTGCAGCACTTACTACAGGTGCAATTTTACAAGTACTTGTGCATGCATTTTTTAAATACCTGGCTCTCCCACTAGACCATAAGCTGCACAGGAGCAAATTCCTGGAACACAGGGGCTCAATAAATATTGATTGAAAAAACGACCTGTATCAAATACCCGAAGGGCTAACAAAATAGATTCTGTGTAGTTAGGGAACTAGTATTGATAAGTGGAACTTATAGACAATATTTTACTGAACACCCACTATATGCCAGATATTGTACTTATTACATATTATATCTTAATACAACAATATATGAAGCAGTTAAAATTATTGCCATTTCACAGAGAAGAAAGCTTCTCTGTTAGGTTAGGCAACATGCCCAGGGCGCACAGTCAGTAAACTGTGAAGCCAGCGGGAAGTGGGCCTGCTGGCTCCTGGCTCCCTGTTCTCTTCTCTAGGATGCTGCCTGAGGGGAAGGGTCGTCAGCTTTCTATCACAGGAATTTTCAAATGCGGGCTGGAAACCCTATGTTTGAAAGGGTTGTGAAAAGAACTCTTGCCATAGCTTCCTCTCCTAGGCCCCCTTCTTAGGCCCAGCTGGCTCATCAGGCTGATTTTCTTCCTTACGTCAGTTCTGGGAACTCAGCCTGTGCTCAGTTCCTACCATTGGACATCCTGCCCTCATCCACGGCATCCCTTAGGGACACATCTCCAAGAGAACTCTGCAATGATGGAAACGGTCTACATCTACGGTGTCCGGCAAGTACCCACTAGCCACCTGTAGCCATTGAGCACTTGAAATAGGGCTAGTGCGACTGAGAAACTGAAATTTAAATTTTATTTTAGTTAATTTAAATTTAAATAGCCATTATGGAGCTCACAGTTACCATAAGGGACATCACAGTATCCAAAGGGCTAATTTTATAGATGGGGAAACTGTTAAAAAGTTATCAGTGACACAGCCAAGGTACCTATGTTTTCTTCACTGGGCTGTGTAGTTGCCACTAACTA
>CAUYSK010020447.1:0-25892 GCA_963575035.1 Avahi laniger
TATGATTTGAATATTTGTCCCCTTCAAACTCATGTTGAAATTTAATCCCCAATGTGGCAGTATTGAGAGCTAGGGCCTTTAAGAGGTGATTAGGTCTTGAGAGCTCTGCCCTCATAAATGGATTAACCATTCACAGATTAATGACTTAATGGGTTAATGGACTAATGGGTTATCAGGGCAGTGAGACTGGTGGCTTTATTAATACAGGAAGAGAGACGTAAGTTAGCACACTCAGCTCCCTTACCATGTGATACCCTGCACCACTTTGGGACTGCAGAGAGTCCCCACCAGCAAGAAGACCCTCACCAGATGCAGCCCCTGCACCTTGGACTTCCCAGCCTCTAGAACTATAAGAAATACATTTTGTTTCTTTATAAATTACCCAGTTTCAGGTAACTTGTTATAGACAATAGAAAATGGACCAAGACATATATGAAAGACATACTTTTTCTGTTAAATGAGCGTGGATGGATTCATGATCTCAAAATTATAAAGCTTATACATAACTTTTAATCATCGCCAACTGAAAATCTGAAAACCACTTCTAGATCTTCCCCAACCTAAATACCCTAGGAAGAGAGGACTTGTTGACTGGATATTTGCACCATCTCTGTCCCAGTATCCTCCGTGAAGATCTTCACCCTCTTATGGCCAGCTGATGACATCAAGTGCCAACACTGTGCTCCTTGGAAAGGAATTGAGGAAAAGTCCAGTTCTCCATCCTATATCATCACTGAAACTTTGGAGATGTACTGTTTGTATTCAAAATCCACCAAATGGAAGTAACTTCTCAAATTCTCACTTCTATGCCTTGCTGTGTCCTCCTGGGAGCATAGAAACTGTCTGTCAGGCTGAGGTGTAGAGGAGAAAACATCATCCCATAACCCCATATTCATATTTTTCCTCATTCATCTGCCTGGCCCTGAAAATATTTGTATACCACAAAATTTCTCCCTTCCCTTTCAATAAACAACGGAAAGCACCTTAGACTCTTGGAGGAAGAGGATACACTTCACTGAAGTAGCCACATTACTTCAGTGAAATGTTGAAATGTTGTATTGATGTACCTGAAAAATGTCATCATAGTTTTTAAGAAAACTTTATAGATTCTTGAATTTGAATAAGACTCTGAGCAAAAGTAAAACTTGGGGAAATAAAATGAGGGAAAAATTAATAGTTTCAGCCCAATCAGGGCACTCAATACACGTATAGAATTCATTTTTTCCAAAATGAGATTGTTACTGGTGAAGCCAAAAATTGGTAAGATTTCCTTACACATGCCCTGGGTCTCCCTTTACTTGGCATTGCAGTCTCAACAACATGGTGGATATTTTACCATGAAAACCAGAACAAATGTGGGAGAAAACAAACAATAGAAAGCATAACATTTTCAAAGGGGGGAGCATGACCAAGAGAGTACCACACAGTCATCATATCACATCACATCATATCACATCACATCATATCACATCACACAGACCCTTGACCAGGCTCAATCCATCAGTTATTTTCCTCTCTAGTTGCTCAAGCAACATCCACCAAAATCCCTCCTGGCACTACCTCCCCAGCATCCACAGCCTGCAGGAACTGAAATGGCTCCTTCCTTTAGGGGATGAGATGAGAAATGGAGAAAACTGTAAAGAAGCATACCAGTGTAGAATCATATGCTATTTTCCCTTAAATTTTTATTGAGATTTCATTGCAGAGAATCTTACCTTACATGGATAGTAAGGATAATTCACAAATGTAATTTCACTACACAGAAAATATCTTCAATAAACACACTACCATATTTCATTCATGAGACTATTGGAGGAAATGCAAATATACATGGCTACAGGGACATGTAATATCTTAGGAGGTGGGTGTCTCTCATCTTTCATTCTGTTCCACCATTGTATAGCCTTATGATCTGTCTCTAATACAAATTTTCTTTTCCCCAGGAAAATACTTTAGTACCTTAAACTTTCCAAAACCCATTTGATGTCCAGACATTCTTTTTCAATCATCAAATAACGAGTCTCTGGGGGAAAGACTTTTCCTACTGATGTACCCTATAGGTTGTTCTTGACTGTCTGGTTTCTATACCAGCAGTGCTCTTGATCTCACCTGCATTTTAAAAGACTTCTCAAAGTCACATCTAATTAACACTGGCTCTGTATATAAAAAGGCTTTGTTATGACTTCTTGTAGTCAATGCAGTTTATATTTTTAGATCTTTCCAATCTATTAAATACATTGTGAAAAATGAGGAGGTCTAATATCTAAAGTAAGTGTATTACTTAAACCCCTCAGTGTCTTTTTGCCTTGTTTCTTTTGGTATTTTTCACCATTCACCTGCAGTTCATGCTTTTTATAACCAGTTTTTCTCCATCGAAAATCAAATACTTTTATAATGTGAATGTTCAGCATAGGGAAGCATATTTTTAAGTCCATGAGATTCAATTTTAAGGAACCAGATTGTATCAGTTGTTTTAAATCTTTCTCAGTATTCCTGTTGAAATGTTGTATTGATGTACCTGAAAAATGTCATCATAGTTTTTAAGAAAACTTTATATAGATTCTTGAATTTGACTAAGACTCTGAGCAAAAGTAAAACTTGGGGAAATAAAATGAGGGAAAAACGATTTAAAAGCTTCTTATGAGGAACTTGTTATCCAATAGATCACATGAATAAACCTGGATTCCTTAAGTATCTTAATTACTATTCCTTGTTAACCAGATCTTCAAACCTGTCATTCACAAGGTTGCCCTAGTTATCTTCCTAAAGCATAGGTCAGTTGACATTCCTGCCCTCCATCACAGTCTTTGGGACTGGCAGCCTGCAGAATAACATGGAAATGCCTTAAAATGACATTCAAGACCTCAGTGATCTAGTCCCAAAGTGTTCTGGCCTCCTTTGTGATCAAATTGACCACATTCGATCAATATCAACACTTACATTCTCTGTCCTCACTGGTCAGGGTGCACAGTCATACCCCTCTGCCTTTCCCCATGATATTTCTCAAATTCCCTTGTGCAAGCACCACTGATTTATGAAGACTTTTGGCTGCTGTGGTGAGAATCAGTTCCTCCTTATTCTGCTTCCACTGTAAGATGTTTGACCTCTTTTGATACAGATTTTATTTTAATTTCTGCTTTAGTACTGATTTGTGGTTTCCTCACAGCAAAGTAAATGTTCTGAGAAAAATTAGTTTCTTATTCAGCCTTGTATTCTCCCAATACCTGGGACAGTGTCATTCAGATAATAGGTCCTCAGTGCGTGCTGGTTGTATGATTCAGAAATGAGAGCCCTTAGCGTTCTTTAGCTCTATTGGAGTCAGCATCATTACGGAAAGTGATATTTTCTATTTTCATGTTTATGTTTATTCTCCATATTTGAAGAATTCTTAACAATAAACTAGTTATCAGTAAAGCTATGTGAATAATATATAGTTTACTAAAACTGGGGTGACTGGAGCACAGAGGTGGGTCTAACAGAAGAAAATGAGTATGTAATAAATGTATTAAATGCATAGTGTAATTGTGGTCTATAGATGAACAGATATGAGAAGCTGAGAATATCCTTCAATTTTTAAGAAGCTGAAGGGCTAGCTTGTTATCCTTAGGCTATCTTCAATAAGACTAATTCTCATAGTTTATCGTTCCTTCTATAAAACCAAATTCTAACATTACTGCTAAGTTTTACAAATGATCTTTTTACAGCTTCACAACTTCCTCACCGCCAGCAGAAACCAGTGGTCCCATCCTATCCTATTAAACAATCAGCAGTTAGCTGAGCTTAGAAAGCTGAGAAATCTTCACTGCGAGAGTCTCCACCCTTCTGTTGGAGATTCATTTCTGATTGGTAGAGAAAGATGCTGTCACCTGTCTCTAAAACCTGAGATCATTGAGCCCCTCGGAGTTTGTGAATAAAAGGAAAGACACAATGCTCTCCATGACTTGGAGAGGACATCGTGACTGCTGATTCAACACTGGCTTTCAGCATAGTCTGTCAGTCCCCTCCAAAAGAAAGCAATATATACATAATTAGGCCAACTTCTCCTTTCATCTGGGCATGCCTAATCATTGTCATCAGGTAGATAGATTTATTTTGTTTTCTCTTTAACAAGTAGACATTTAGTTGGATAGAAGACATTGATGAGAAGGTGAGAAAATTAATTCATAGGTGCTAAAAGTGTCTCTGAGTGTATCTACCTAGGTGTGAAATCTGGGTTAAGCCATGCAAAAGTCCAACTTTTAAGAGATAATGCAAACACTATCAAAGTGATGGTGCCATTTTATAATCTTACAAGCAGAGTATATAAGAATTACCATTTCCTTGTATCCTTGATAAAATTTGGTACTTTCAGACTTTTAAACTTATGCCAATATGGTGTGTAAGGTGCTTTTAAATTATGATTTAATTTGCATTTCCTGATTACTAATGAAGTTGAGTATGAAATGTCTGTTCATGTCCATAGATATCTTTAATCTCATTTCATATTTTCTGTTTCTTTGGGCAAAATTACTGGTGATTTCTTCAGATCAATCTTCCAGGTCAGTAATTCTTTCCTCTATTGTGTCTTAACTAATATGTAAACTAGTCATTGATTTTCTCATTTCAATTATTATATTTGTGACTTCTACAAATTGTATTTCCTTCTTTCTTATTTGCTTGGTCAAATTTTGATATTTATTTGCTCCAAATTTGTGGACTTTTTTCCGTTTTTAAAGTGTATTAGCTGTTCTTGTTTTACATTATATCTCTAATAATTCCAGTAATTGAAATTGTTATGGATCTAATTTTGTTCATGGTTGTTTCTGATGATTCTCACTTTTGGTGGCTTATTTTCTTTTGTGTATTTTGATTTTTTGTCCACGTTTTGTTGAACCCACTGTAAGAGATTAATGACACCTGCTTTGAGGAAGCATTCCTCCTAGAGGGATTTATGTTTGTTTCTGACAGGCATGAAAGAGCATTAGACATCTGGTCCATTTTAAATTATGGTTCTTTGTTTGAACTTTTTAAGGCCATAAAAAATTATAAATTCAGGCCCTAATCCCATATAAAGGCAGGCCATTGGTCATCTTGTTGGTGTTGCTGTTTTCTTTTATCTTCCAACTGGAGACAAGGCACTTTGATTTGTTGACTGTCTTACATGATTGTTTTTCCCTAGTTTAATCTTTTTCTGAGGGTGAAACTTGCCTGAGATTCCATTTTTATGTAGATCTCTCAGTCAATAAATTCAGGGTATTGACTGTAGTCACCCACTGCCACTGATACTCTAGCATCTTTGTATGTCCTCAGTGTAGCAAACTGCTTTATTGCCAGCTTTTATCTCTGGCCTTTCTTACTTGTGACTTCAGATTTTCCTTACTTTCTTTCAGGTACATGCAATCATTTAAAAATTGTTTAAAATATTTTATTAAGCATTTAATGGATTTTTAAAAAGTGGCACTGCTTTGGTATCAGTTTCTCTTCTGATTCCACTCCATTCTTAAAATGGAAGTATGATTTTTTTTTCACCAAGGGTGATGGGGAAATACCAAATCTGAATTCTTTCCTTTGTTTTTTTCCTCCCCCCCAGGAAGAAAATTTTTTAAAGACTTTAGGTCAGAAGAAGGACCCATTTTTTTTAAGCTACTAAAACTATAAGAATTAAATGGCACAATAAAATGCAGTTCCTTAAGTCAACTGGAAAAGTTTGAAATTTTAGTGATTATCATCAAAAGAGCATTATTTGAAGTTTATTTAGGAACTTAGAGCCTGATATAATGTAGATTGATCTACAAGATGAAGAGAAGGTTTACTTTGGGAGATAAAAGTAAAGACAGACCTGGTAGAAGTCATCTCCAGCTTAGAGAGTGAAAGAGGAGAGGCCGAAAGGGCAAGAATAAACTTTGGGCCACTCAGACTTGGACATGATGATGAACTACCGCACAGTTGCCTGTATGTACTTGGTCAAATCATTAAACCTCTCTAAAATATAATGTCATTATCAGTGTAATGGTGAGAATAATGTGTTGGTTATAAGCATTAAAAAAATTCATCTATATAAAGTGACTTGTAGGATGACTGGCACAAAATAGGCCCCTAACAATTAGTATTTACTGTAGTATTCTCACTAGTATAAAAACTTCACCAATGTTCTGCCTATGAGAGATTGGAGATGAATAGCAGAATCGAACTTGGGTTATTCACATATTTTATCTTTTTGTTTATAATAATTACTATTAGTTAATATTTTGTCTGCACCATATTATTAGTTAAGCCATTATCAACGAATATTTTTTAATTAAGGTAGAAACCACATAATATAAAATTCACTATTTTAAGGTGTACAATTCAATGATTTTTACTACATTCATGAATGTTATGCTACCATCACCACCACATAATTTTGGAACATTTGATTCATCCCAAAGACAAACACTGTACTTATTAGCTGTCATTTCCTTGTCATTTTTCATTTCCCTTTCCCCTGATCCCCTGACAATCAATAATCTGCTTTCTGTCTATATGAAATTACCTATTCTGGACATTTCTTATAAACTAATACACATAGAATCATGATATGTGGCCTTTTGTGTCTTATTTCTTTCACTTGACATAATGCTTTTAAGATTCATTCATGTTATACCATATATCAGTACTTAATTTCTTTTTATAGCTGCATAATATTCCATGGTACAGATATACCACTTTTGTTTATCCATTAATCAGTTGATGGACATTTGGGTTGTTCTAGCTTTTTGGCTCTTATTAATAATTCTTTAATGTATAAGGTTTTGAGTGAATATTATTTTAAATTCTTTTTGTTATATGCTTTGGAGTGAAATTTCTGGGTTATATAATAATTTCACATTTAACTTTTTGAGGAATTGTCAAAATATTTTCCACAGCAACTGTACCCTTTATATCCCTATTTGATAGGAATATAAAATAAACAAAGGTTCCAATTTCTTCACAATTTTTCCATTGCTTGTTGTTTTTCTTTTAAATTATATCCATCTTAGAGGGTAAGGTAGAATGTTATTGTGGTTTTGATTTGCATTTTCCTAATGATTAGTAATGTTGAGCATCTTTTCATGTTATTAGTTATGTGCATATCTTCTTTGGAAAAATGTCTTTTCAAGTCTTCTGTTCATTTTTTAATAATATTGGTTGTCTTTTTGTTTTTAAGTGTTCTTTATATATTCAGTATAATAAGCCATCATAAGATATATGATTTGCACACATTTTCTCTCATTGTGTGGGTTGTCTTTTGACTTTGATACTTGATAGTGTCTTTTGATATGTAAAATTTTTTAATTTTGTTGAACTCCAACTTATCTTTATTCTTTGGTTTCTTGTGTTTTAGCAGTCATAACAACAGCAACAACAATAAAAATGGCCAAATCCAAGGTTAGGAAGAATATACCTATATTTTCTCCTAAGAGTTTTATAGATTTAGCTCTTACATTAGGGACTTTCATTCATTTTGAGTTGATTTTTGTATATGATGTGAGGAAAGGGACCAATTCTACTCATTTGCATGTGGATATCTTGTGTAAGTACCATTTGTTGAAAAGTCCAGTCTTTCTCCTTTGAATATAATTGGCATCCTTGTTGAAAATAAATTGAGTGTAGATTTATATGTTTATTTTTCAACTCTCAATTCTATTCCAGCAATCAATATGTCTATCCTTAGGCCAGTACCATACTGTTTTGATTACTGTGGCTTTGTAGTAATTTTTGAAACTGAAACTTATGAGTCTTCCAATTTCATTCTCTTTTTTTCAAGATTGCTTTAGATATTTTAGGGTTCCTTGAAATTCTATATGAAGTTTAGATTTGCTTGTGCAAAAAAAGAGAAAAAGGTTTTTTTTTTTTTTTTTTTTGGATTGAGACTGCATTGAATCTGAAGATTACTTTGGAAAGTATTACTACCTTAATAGTACATCTTCCAATCCACGAACGTGGGATGGTTTTCCTTTATTTAAATCTTCTTTAATTTTTTCAAAATATTGTGGCTTTTCAGTGTACAAGTCTTTAAGATAGATTCTTGGATAAATTTATTCCTATCTATTTGCTTTTGTAAACAGTATTGTTTCTTAAATCGTTTTCCAGATTGTTCATTGCTGGTAAGTGGAAACACAACTCATTTTTGTGTGATGATCTTGTATCTGGAGACTTTGTTAAATACTTTTGTTAGCTCTGGTAACTTTCTTGTGTATTCTTCGGAATTTTCTGTCTGTAAGATCATGTCATCTGCAAATAAAGATAGTTTTACTTACTTTTCTATTTTCATGTCTTTTATTTCTTTTTCTCACCTAATTTTAATGCTATAACTTCCAGTACAATGTTAAATAGAAATGGTGAAAGTAGACATCCTTCTCTTCTTCCTGATCTTAGGTAGAAATGTTTCATACTTTCACCATTAATTATGATGAAAGCTGTCAGATTTTTATAGATGCCCTTTATCAGGTTGATGAAGCTCCCTTTTATTTCTAATTATTGAATTGTTCTTTTTTATCATCATTTAAAATGTTTTTTCTGCATCGATTGAATTGGTCATGTGGGTTATTTTCTTCATTCTATTAATGTAGTATATCACATTGATTTTTGCATATTAAAGTATTTTTGCATTCCTGGTGTAAATTGTACTTAGTCATGGTGTAGAATCCTTTTAATCTGCTGTTGGACTAATTTTGCTCATATTTGGTTGATGATTTTTGTGTCTGTATTCATAAGGGATATTGCCATGTAGCGTCTTTACTCATTCCTTTATCTGTTTCTGTCAGTATATAACTGGTCTCATAGAATGAGTTATAAAGTATTCTTTCCTGCTCTAGTTTTTAGATAGAGATTGAGAGTAAACGCTAGACAGAAGAAGGCATCTATAGAACTTGTTCCTATTTAGAAACAATCCATTCATACTGCCTCTTTCTTCAACTTAAAAGTAAACATCAAGTATATAACTTTTATGTATCAACCAAGTACCCAGTATAAATATCCTAGTAAAGAAAAAGTAATTATATATTTGCCATACTTTGAATGACTTGTGAGTTTACCTGTTTAAGTGAGTACGCTTCTTGAGAATTTTCTACCAAAGAAATTGCAATGTGTTTAAATAATTTTTTCCCTAGAGATCCTCATGATTGTATCATGTGCTTATGCATCATTAAGTCAGTGTCAAGTGTAGAAAAAACACCAAATTTTTGTGATTCAGGCTTTTCTTTTTCTTTATGATATATTTAAAGGATAAATTATTCATTGAAAATGGGTATTTGGGGAGCTAAGTGCTAATTAGGAAACTTTTGCAAATTGTTCCTCAATTAGTTGATTAGCATTATTAGAAGTATGTTTGAATGATGTAAATTTAATGATTTAGTTTCACTTATGTGGTTACAATAATAAATGTATCAAGTCAAAGAAAAAAAAGAATTTTTCATTCAACAGTGGACATTATTTCATTCATGGAGGGTCACTTGGTATTTTAACCTGTTTGTTTCTTTGATTATTCATCTCTTGGAAGTCGGAGTAGCCTCCTCTCTTTGTTCATGAGATTCTTTCACCCTTGCATGAAAGTATTTTAAGGAAATCTATCGCCTAAGCTATTTACCATAAAAACAGATCATTCTTCTTAGCCATCCATTCCAAGCTTTCCTAAACCCATCTTCGCTCCCCGAATTTAACTAGCATTATATTCTAGAATCCTCCTGGAGATAATCACAAAGTCAAATCTTAAGAACAATACTTTCACATTAAAAAAATGACTTTACTAATTTATGTTGACCAAAATCTGGGAAATGTGTGTAGGAATAAATCTGTGCTTAGTTGTAAAATGAGGAACAATCATTATTTTTGATTTGGCTGATTTAATTGATATGGTTTCAATATGCTGGCTGGATTCTCTCAAAGTGATTTTAATTGTTAACTTGAATGGATGCCTAAAATATGAAACCTGGAATTCAAGGTGGCCTGCACTTACAAGAAAGAAAACAGTTGAAATGCCAGAAAATTCTTGGTGTAATACACAGAGAAAGCCACAAAGACTCTGGGGTTAGGAGGTGGGAGTTCATTCACCATGTGTTACTTCAGATCATTTCCTAACTATACTCCCTGAGAAACACCAGAAGACACTCTTTACCAAGACTTTGAGAAAAACATTTGTAATGAGAGCACTGACATCTGTGAAACATGCTTCCTGGTAATTTGTTTAGGCTTCAAGATGCTTATGAAAGATTATACTTGAAATAGTTTACTGGTTTCTATGGGTAGGAGGATCACAGAGGAGCAGAAGCAAAGCAACAGTCATCTCTCGGTGTCCATGGGGGATTGGGTCAATGCCCCCCCCTCCCGACCTGCAGATACCCAGATCCGAGGATGCTCAAGTTCCCTGCATAATATGGCATAGCATTTGCATATAACTTAAACACATCCTCCCGTATGCTTTAAATTATCTCTAGATTGCTTATAATTCCTAATACAATGTAAATACTGTGTAAATAATTGTTACTTTATATTTTTATTTGTATTATTTTTTATTGTTGTATTTTTTTTTCTGAATATTTTCCATCTGTGGTTGTTTGAATCTGAGGATGAGGAACCGGCAGAGACAGAGGGCTGATTGTAGTTCTGTTTAAGCTCCAGAGTCAAAAGGTAAGCATGGTAATCAGACCTTTAGTGTTTGTTGACCTTGGTTAATGACCACAAGATGCCCTGGAACAAAGATTCAGAGTTGCTACAGGTTTCCTAAGTGATATGCACAACTGGTTGTATACAAGGGCCGTCCGGAAAGTATCCAGCCACACAAGCCCTTCTTGTTATATTAACAATGGCTGGATACTTTTCGGATGGCCCTTGTACGTTGGAGTGGGAGGAGGTTTGTGTCTATAGGACTTAAGCCAGACCTGAGAAATCATAATATATATTTATTTCCTAAACCTAATCCAATATCTGAGTAAGTTCTTAGACCCAGTGTTCCTGGAATGAAATAGAGGGAGATAGCATGGTGTTTGGACCCTATAGCAATATCAAATTACATACCACGATACTTTCTCCAAATCTATTTCAAAAGCATACGACACAATTTATCACTGGGAAAAGGGGAACATCCACATCTTTTGTAGATTAGTGACTACTAATTCCATGCTACGCTATTGCTCCCAAACCGAGAATACCACTGTAGTCCATTGTTTAGAGTGGTGGCTCATGGTGTCAGATAAATAGTTGGCTCGATGGACCCCAAAGTCATTCTGTTTCCATTTTCTAATTATATAGCATATATTTATTTGAAATTCAAAATTTTATACTTGAAATACACACACACGCACACACACATACACACATGCACATGGGTACTAGAAAAATCCCTACTAGTTTTTGTGACCCACAAAGTAAAAGTTATTATGGTGCCATTATGTGCCCTGGAACTTCTCATCCTTAATGAATTAGTAAATTAGAAACAATATTCTATTCCTAGGGGAACTGTTTCCTCCAGAGAGAGATTAGTGCTACCATCACAGACTTGAGGAAAGCAGGCGTGGCAATTCCTATTATATGAATCCACTTGTCTTTCCAGTTGTGCAAGTGCAGAAAATGAAGGCCCTTACAGAATGAGAGTGATTTATCTTACAAAGAAACAGATTTGACTTGAACTGTGATTGCTGTTCCAGATGTGCGTTCTCTGCTGGAGAAATTCAGCACACTCACTGGCACCTGGAATGCATCTGTGGATTTGGGAAAGCTTTTCCTCTCTCTCTCAATAAATAAAAATATCAGCAGAACTTTGACTGAACAAAGAGGGGCAGCAGCGTACCTTCCCTGTTTGCCCCATGGTTTCATCAGTATCCAGATTAGTTTCTAGTGCCCTTGACTGTCCCATAATCCCAAAGGACACCTTGATAGTCTGCTACATGGATAATATCATATCGATAGCACCTGAGAGAAAGAATTAATAGGCATCTTAAATGCGTTGGCAGGACGCATGCAGGGTATAGATTTGGAGGTAAATCCCACAAAAGTACACAGACTTATCACTCAGTGAATTTTCTGGTGATCTATTGATTCAGAAATTTTTAAGATATTCCCTTAAAGTGAAGGTTGATGAACATTTTGTCATCTCACACCAAGGAGCAAAATGCTTGATGGGACTTTTTGTATTTTGGTGTAGAATAGTGGAATATATCGCAAGTGAATATTCTACTCTCTCCCACTCTCATGAGTTTCCAAATATAAGTGGAACCCACCACAAGTAAGTGTTCCCTGGTGATCTAGAATTCAGGACAAACAGCTATGGTCCTTGGCCTTTATAAGACAGCAGGTTCAATCATGCTGAACTATTTGTAGTTATTGAGGATGAAGTTCTAGTTTTTGGAGTAAAGCCACATTCTTTAAACAACCACCACCAAAACAAAACAAAACATAAAAACTAGGCCACTTCTAAGAAATATTTTTTGCTTTGCTATTCATTTTTTATGGTGATTAAGTTTCTGATCATGAGAAACATGTGATCATGTTACTTGAGTCAAACTTGCTATTATGAAGGCATTTTATATGATTTACTCATTTGATAAAGAGAGCATGACAGCTACTCTTCATCACAAAATAGAAGTGGTTCAAACAGGACTGAGAACAGGCATGTCGTAAGGACTCAACACAAGTAAGTAGCATCCTGACTTTCTTACTCCTACTTTACTCCCGAAAAACTATATGTGTCAATTAGCTGTGAGCAAGTTTTTCTGTATGATTCTGCATGATATCCTGGCATCAACAGAGTTGGTCCTCAAAGAGAGTGGAGAAGAATTTAAATTATGTATCTTGTTTTTCTTCTTCATGGCAAAGTGAGTCAAAGGAAGAGTTGGTGTGTTTACAAGTTCATGGGTAACGGCTAGTGGTTTCTTCATGTGATCAGGAGATTGGAGAAACAAATTTGGAAAATTGAAACAAATAGATTTAAGGAAGAGGCATATACCTTTCAGAAAATTCACTGTTTGAGGTTATTCTAGACCTGAGATCATATGCACAGCAAAGGAGGCTCTTAATAATCAATTGTGATTTTCTGGAAGTATCTTCCCCTTTTGCTAGCTATATAAATGTTTCAAGTGGCCATGAAACAAGTTTAGATGCTCAAGATGGGCTTAAAATCATGGACTTTTTCTTCACCAAGTCTATTGAGGATAGTCCTGCTAATGGATGTCCAATTTACCACCCAGCGAGTGGCACTAAAATTCAGATATATATTACATCTGGAATGACCAACCAGTATCTGGTAACAGGATAATAACATTGAAATCCTTCCAAGATAGAGATTGCAACACTTTCCACACTGGAATAGATGCTTAATATGGATTTGTGGTCCTTGCCCATCTAAGATCTGCAAGCAGTGATTAGTAGGACACTTCCTTACTGCTCTGACATTGCTACAGATTTCTACACAACACTGCTTCTAATGAAAACAGTTAAGAGAAAAACAGGCAGGCAAAAGACTGCTATATTTTGATTCATCAACCTCAACATATTTGCCGTAACTCAGAAATATCTGTCATCATACAATGTTGGGAATGGCCTATTAAAGTTTTGGTTACAGTTATAGCACTACTTTTAACTGTTTTGCATCTTATTCCTATAAGTTGAGCTCTGCTGGTTTAGAGGTTCACAAAGAAGAATGTTTCCAGTAAGACACACAACAATGTTTCCATTGAATTGGAAGCTCACATTTCCACCTGGCCATTTTCAGCTTCTTATGACTCTAGGAAAAGAGGAAATGATAGGAATTTTGGTGTTGGCTAGTGACATTGATCATAACTGTGAAGGAGAAATAGGGTTATTACTTTATAATGGGGCAGGGGGATTAGAGGTGGAACCCATGGAGTCTCTCAGAGCACCTTCTCATCCTACCACTTATGTTAGTAAAAGTCAACGTCAGAAAAAAACCATAAATGGGAAAGACTGCCAAAGACTTAGAATCAAACACAATAAAGATAGAGGTAACTCATTAGGTTAAACGCCAACACCTACTTGGTCAGCAGAGATGTTGATTGAAAGCAGAGTATGCAGAACGGGCCATAAAGGAGAGAAGTCATAAATACCAGTTATGCTTTCATATGCTGCTGTAGAAAGGACGGTAGTAGCCTATATACTTTCTATTTTTTTGGTGTGATGAATACATTTTTAAACCTTAATTTCCAATGTATTTTCTTTTTCTTTTAGCTCTATATTTATGGTATGCTACTTGGTACTTGTTCACAAAAGCAAAATTTCAATTTGGGATCCTGACTGGGTAGGAAGAATAGACATCATCCAGTTATTCTGGGCTTCGAGCTGGATGAAATCACTCATAAGACGTGGAGTTGTCTTCCTTTGGGGAAGGTATATTTGGTGTTGTATAATTGTATGATGTCCTGTGTATCCATTTCTCTTTTTTCCCTTTTGGAAGTATAAATGTAGGAAGAGCTACTTAAAAACATACTTCAAAGATATTGCATGTTCACTTCCAGACCCCCAAAATAAAGAAAGCAAATATCACTATAAATAAAGTTACTGGAAGTTTTTGGTTTCTCAGTGCATATAAAATTTATGTTTATACTGGGTTATAGTCTATTAACTGTGCAATGGCATTATTTCTAAAAAATGTACATACCTTTTTTAAAATTTTTTTTATTTCAGCATATTATGGGGGTACAGGTGTTTAGGTTACGTATGTTGCCCTTTCCCCTCTTCCCTCTCCAAGTCTGAGTTTCAAGAGTGTCCATCCCCCAGATGGTGCGCATCACACTCTTTGTGTATGCATATACACGTCCCCTCTTCGCCCCCCACCCCCTGACATCCAATAAATGTTATTCTTATATGTGCACTTATGTGTTGATCAGTTAATAGCAATTTGATGGTGAGTAAACGTGGTGCTTGTTTTTCCATTCTTGGGATGCTTCACTTAGTAGAATGTGTTCCAGCTCTGTCCAGGAGAATACACACCTTAATTTAAAAATACTGTACTGCTAAAAATGCTGATGATCATCTTGAGCCTTCAACAAGTCCTAATTTTTTTGCTGGTGGAGGGTCTTGCCTCGATATTGACAGTTGCTGACTGACCAGAGTGATGGTTGCTGAGGGTTGGGGTGGCTATGACAATTTCTTAAAATAAGACAACAATAAACTTTGCCCCATCGATTGACTCTTTCTTTCACCAAAGATTTCTTTATAGTATGTGATGCTGTTTGATGGGAATTTACCCACTAGAGAACTTCTTTCAAAATTGGAGTCAATATTCTTGAAACCTGCCACTGCTTTATCAACTAACTTTATACAATATTCTAAATCTTTTGCTGTCATCTCAACAACGTTTATAGCGTCTTCACCAGGAGTAGATTTCATGTCAAGAAACCAATTCCTTTGTTCATCCATAAGAAGCAATTCCTCATGTATTAAAGTTTCATCATAATATTGCAGAAATTCAGTCTCGTCTTCAGGTTCCACTTCTAACTCTAGATCTCTTGCTATTTCTACCAGTTGTGCAGTGACTTCCTCCACTGAAGTCTTAAAGCCCTCAAAGTCATTTGTGAGGGCTCAAATGAACTTTTTCCAAATTCCTGTGAACATGGATACTTTCACCTTCCCCTGTGAATTACAAATGTTCTTAATGACAATTAAAATGACAAATGCTTTCCAGAAGATTTTCAATTTACTTCATGCAGATCCATCTGAGGAATCACTTTCTATGGGAGTTACAGCTTTATGAAAAGTATTTGTTAAATATTAAGACTTAAAAGTTGAAATTATTCCTTGATTCATGGGTTACAGAATAGATGTTGCATTAGCAGTCATGAAAACAGCATTAATATCCTTGCACATCTCCATCAGAGCTCTCGGGTGACTAGATGCATTGTCAATGAGCACTAATATTTTGAAAGAAATAGTCTTTTTTTTTTCCCTGAGCAATAGGCCTCAAGAGTGGGCTTAAAATATTTAGTAAACCATGTTGCAAACAGATGTATTGTCATCCAGCTTCGTTGTTTTATTGACAGAGCACAGGTAGAGTAGATTTAGCATCATTCTTAAGGACATTGGGATTTTCGGAATGGTAAATGAGCATTGGCTTCAGCTTAAAGTCACCAGCTGTATGTGAGCTCCAACAGAGAGTCAGCCTATCTTATGAAACTTTGAAGTTTGACATTGACTTCTCTTGAACTATGAAAGTCCTAGATGGAATCTTCTTCCAATAGGAGGCTGTTTTGTCAGCAACGAAAATCTGTTGTTTAGTGTAGCCGCCTTCATCGGTTATCTTAGCTTCTGGATAACTTGTTGCAGCTTCTACATCAGCACTTGCTGCTTCTTTACCTTACACTTTTATGTGAGGGAGATGACTTCTTTCCCTGAACCTCATGAAGCAATCTCTGCTAGCTTCACACTTTTCTTCTGTAGCTTCCTCACCTATCTAATCCTATATAGAGTTGGGGTCTTGCCCTGGATTAGGCTTTGGCTTAAGGGAATGTTGTGCCTAGTTTAATCTTCTGTTCAGATCATTAAACTTTCTGCATAACAGCAATAAGACAGTTTCGCTTTCTTATCATTTATTTCTTCACTGAAGTAGCACTTTTAATTTACCTTCAAAAACTTTGCCCCTGGCACCCTTCCTTCAGACCCACATCTGATCTATGTCTGTCTGTCTGTTTTTTCTCTTTCATCTAAAACTTCTCCTTCTTACTGAGATGCTCTGGCAGCTGGTGTCTCCAGTCAGCCATCTTGTCTGGAAATGGATTAATAAAATGCGGTATATGTATACCGTGGAGTATTACTCAGCCATAAAAAATGGTGAACTAAAACCTTTTGTAACAACCTGGATAGAACTGGGTTCCATCCTCCTAAGTGAAGTATTGCAAGAATAGAAAAATAAATACCACATGTACTCACTATTAAATTGGAACTAAATGATCAACACTAATGTGTTCATATGGTAATAAGATTCAATGGAAATCTAGCAGGTGGGAGGAAAGAGGATGGAATGGGTATATTCATACCTAACAGGTACAATGAAGACTATATGGGTGATGAACATACTTATAACTTTGACTCAAACTGTACAAAAGTAATTCATGTATCCAAAATGTTTATACCCCCATAATATTCTGAAATTAAAAAAAAAAAAGAACTTTTCCTTTATATTCACAGTGTGTGAAAGTGGCTTAGCTTTTGTCCTATCTCAGCTTTCAACATGCCTTCCTCACTAAGCCTAATCATTTCTAGCTTTTAATTTAAAGAAAGAAACATGTGACTCTTCTTTTCACTTGAACACTTAGAGGTCATCGTAGGGTTATTAATTTTCCTAATTCCAATATTGTTTTTTCTCAGGAAATGGGGCCACACAAAGAGAGGGAGAGAGACGGGGGTACAGTTGGTTGGTGGATCAATCAGAAAACACACATTTATTGATTAGGTTCACCATCTTATGCGAGCATGGTTTATGATGCCCCAAAACAATTATAATATAACATCCAAGACCACTCACTGACCATAGGTCACAATAACAAATGTAATAATAATAGAATATTATATTAATAACTGATATTAATGTTAATAATCAATAATTTATATTATTATTAATAATAATTGTGACACAGAGATGTCAAGTGAGCACATCTGTTGATAAAATGACACTGATAAATTTCCTCAATGCAGGATTGTCACCACCCTTTAATTTGTAAAAATCGCAGTATCTATAAAGCCAAATAAAGCAAAGCACAAGTAAACAAAGTAAACAGGTGACAAATACTGATGGCCCTTTTCTATTCTCTTGGCTACTCAGCATCTGTAAGTTTTTATCAGTTTAGACAAGTTCATCAGTGTGTCCATTCATAACAGAAAGAATCTTATCTTCTCTCTTCTCAGTCCATGGTAGCTGAAGTGAGGCTCAGCCGTCTGGGGCTTTATGTTGAAGGAGTGATGCAAAGATACGGGAGTGTTTTAGAAACAATTTAATTTGGTCTAAGAAATGTTGAGACCAGTGATGAGGGCGTTGCGGTTCCAGAAGCTGAGCTGCTGCAGGTGGTGGGGGTGGCAGTGTAGCCAGAGTAGTTTCCTACGCCGAGCCCTCCTGTCCTGAGTCCTTGTCTATGTTTCTTACTCACCAGCGGCCCCACACTGCACCTGACTCTGGCTGTTTCTTTATGCCTGTCCTTGTGCCTTTCAATGAAGGTTTTGAGTGCAAATAGAGGTGGGGAACCTGTGGCCATGGGGCCATATGTAGCCTTCTGGATCCTTAAGTGCAGCCCTTTGACTGAATTTAAATTTTAGAGAACAAATCCTTTTAGTAAAGAGACTTATCCTGTGAAGTTTGGATTTGATCGAGGGGCCCTACTTGGGGACCTGGAGGGCCAACCTCGAGGCTGCCGGTTCCCTACCCCGCCTCCAACTCTAACAAATAGGTGTTTTGTTAACACTTGTATAGAGTTATAAAACACTATGTTCTAATTTTAAATCTTCTAAAAACTTTATGAATTTATAAATATATTACAAAATATTAAGTTATTGCTAAGTCATCATAATATGTATGTGCATTTCTAATTTTTCTTCCCATTCTCTAACCTGCCAGTCACTGTTGGTATTCATGAGAAGGTAATGGCAACATCACATTTTTCCTGTAACAGTACTCCTCCCCTGAATGAAGAGCCACTGCTTATTTATCTTAAACAAGTATAAAATTCATTTTAATTTTACCGTTTACAATTAGATTCCTGATATTGATCACAAAGCACCTTTATGAATGTGACACTGTGTTAAGTGTGATGTAGGCTGAATAAATGGGCACAAGGACCTCATGCCTAAGGCAGCTTGCAGCCCAAGAGAACCAGCATGATTATAAATAAACATGAACATTCATAGACTAGGACAGACATGGGGGAAATTAATATTTTTATCTATTTATTTGATATGGAGTACAATGGTTGGGTGTCGGGAGAAAGATTGGGAGAAAAATAATGTTTTTATATGAGAAAGGAACATGGAAAATTTGAGAGCTTTTTTCCAATTGTCAGTGTAATTATTCAACTTGGTGGTAAACTTTACAGATTCAAAATGAGTTCTTCCTTTATTCATTAAGATAGCATCGAGAATGCTTGGCATAGACAGTGTATGTCTGTACAGGACAATGTGCTGTGTCTGACTGTTAATAAGTCCCTCCTGAAGTTGAGTCTTCTGTCTTTATGACATTTGAGCTTCTGGAATACTAATTTTATCTGACACAATACAGTCAGATTCTCCAGATATGTCTTCATATTGATCAATTTCATATAAATAGTTGGTCTTTGTTCCTTTTAAGACAGAATCCCAGAAGTAGCTGTTGGGGAAGTAACGACAAAAACAAAACAAAACAAAACACACACACACACACACACACACACACACACAAAACAAATGAAACCTCTTGCAATTATTTTCACATTATTTAACAGATACAATTTGAGTTCTGAATAATTAAATAGTGTTTGATCTTAGAAAATGTTTAGCAATTGGATGTATTGGACCAGAAGTTAAGACTTCAGAGGGAAGTTAAAATATTATCGTTAAAGCTTTGTGTAAAATTTGACGAAAGTCAAAAATAATCAATATTTTCCCCTGTTAAATCTGAACTAGACAATTGCTTAATATTTAAAAAGAAAATGTAAAATGAATAAGGCATGCACTGTTCATTGCCTATCGACATTAGCTCCGCCACTCTTGCCCTCTCCTGGTAGCCATCTACTTTAAGAGAAACTGGGCCCTTCTCTCAAGCAAGAAAAAAGAAATGGTGATTCAATGATCCTGTTGCTAGTAGCTGGTTCAGAAGTGGGCTTGTGACACAGCTCGGGCAGTGAGCCTTAAGTAGAGATTCTGAGAAAGCTTCTTTTGCTATGAAAATGGGAAGAAATTTTTCCTATTTTTACATCCTTTGACGAGTTTTTGTGTGAGGATATGGTAGCTGGGATTACTGCAGCCATATTACAACCAAGAAAGATGAGTCATGAGGACAAAGGCCAGTATGCCAAGATTTGCAGAGGAGTCAAACCAAAAAAAAGCTGGCTCATGGATGGCATAATTAAGCCAGTGAAATATCCTTGGAACCGCCCTACCTCTGGACTATTACATGACATATGAAAGTCATTATTAGAGAAGCCACTTTTTTGCTAAGTTTTCTGTGCTTGCAGATAAAACACGCTAATGATCTAATAAACGTCTTCCTTGCCAAAGAAAATGGAAATTGCTATTCAAGTATATGTCAAAAGGACACTATTTTAAGGATAACATTGATTAGATTCTACTAGGAGTACGTGATCATTGGTGCACTGTTGCACCATTGCTGAGAATCACTGAAAGCATGTGGGGTAGTAAAGGGAAATTCTGCATTGTGGGCTAGTCTGCATTGACTGAGATGGCTCGGATATTGTCATTATTATTATCCTCATCATTACTATAAACTCTGTACTGATCACTAGCGTTCTCTGGAACTCAAACCTTCTGATGAGTAATGTGAAGTGATTGCATAGGTTGATTTTTAAAAACTCCTTCTGACTCAAAATTTCTGTCTAGGTTTATTTACTTTAAAATCAGAATATATTTCTTGTAAGAAGTAATTAACAAAATTTTTGGAATCCTTGGAAGATTTTTTCACTGATTTCCTTTCTCTTTCCTCTCTATGAGGTGAAAGGTTGTGTACTCTGACACAAGCATTGCAGCAGACACTGGCAATAAAACGCTAGACAGCACAGATGTGATTCATGCCCTTGCTGATCAATGGAAGGGCATCATTAGACAAATAATTACAAATATGATAACAAGGATAGTCAATGTGATCCAGAGGGTCTGAGAATATATCCTCAGGGAAATGAAGCTGGGGCTTTAAGAATGTGTAGGACTTACCCATTGGAGGGGAGACTGGGGACACAGAGAAGAAAACAGTATGGGTAAATTTGCAGCAGATAGTGAAAGTCGAATACATTGAGAAACAGAAAGGAATCCAATGGAATTGGGGCAACAGGCAGAGATGTGTAAAATGAGGCTGAATAGAAAGGCAGGGAGTTGTCTTAGAATACTATTATATATTGCCCAGTTCATCGTAAGAACAATGGTCATTTCATCTTGGAAAATAACAGGCAAAGCTGAGGGATCTATGGTTTTGTCTCTCCAGATGCACATCCTCTCTGCTTTCCTCCTCATCATGGCTCGACCACTCTTTATATATAGGTGGTCCATCTCTTTGAATGCTTCACTGTCCAGATCTTCACTTTCAGTACTAGGGTGACCTTACATACGAGGTTCACCAATTCAGCAGAATAAATCAAAGTGGGATGAATAGGAATGGTTTACAAATGGATTGGTGACCAGATAAATATTTCCTAAGCAATTGAGTGCCCATTAGCTGTTCTTAGTGTGGTAGGAACTAGACAACCAGATAGAACAAGCAAAGGTGATCTTAGAAGAAAGCAAGATATTGATGTATTGGCTTTTTACTACACTAGAAGATAATTAATGAATATAAATAGCTGCTTTACCATCAGTAGGCAGTTACTGCCTAGTTTAGAAATGGCAATCAGTGAAATCAATAAGAAAACTCGACTGTGTTCTTACACTAGCCATGTTGACTTATTTTTATCCCAGACAAGCCTTCACTGAATTTGAAAATATTTCCCATATATTTAAAACACTCTGTTGACTGTTATATAGGGCTAAAATATAAAGTTTTCACATTTTACAGCATTCAGATATCAAGTTCTAATTAGTATCCCAAGATTTTTTTCTTCTTAGAGATTTTTTTTTTAATAAATAATTTGTTCTATTTTAGAGATTTTGGGGGGATAATCTTTTTTTCCTTGAGATTTCTTTTAGGGATTCTGGGTGTTGGTCATTGAGATTATGCTTTGGCTTTTTTCTTCAGTTTTGAGTTAACTTTTACTAATTTCCTTCAGCTTGAGGTTTTTGCTGTCTGGTAAATTGTTTCCACCTCAATGGTAGAACAAGACTGAGTATCAGTCTTAATGTAAAGCAGTTATGACTCAAATCCTACAATTCACTTGTTCTCATTTCATTGGTGAATTCTTGAGGGTAACGTCTATTCTTGCAAGTAGCTTGTTTCGATAAATATTCATTCTGTGGCATGTACTCTGACATATTCATATGTTACATGAGGGCATCAATCTTTTTAGAGGAAAAAGTAATGATAATGACAAATTTTCAAGCTGTAAAAACTGATGAAATTAATATCTGTTACATTCCTAAATACAGTGTAAAGTTTTTACTCTGCTAACCATGTTTGGATCCATTTAAAAAACCAACAGGATAGAATAAGACTGGGAAGTGCCGGAATATTACCTTGATGTAGACCAAACCTGATACCAAAATTAACTAGAAGAGCTGAAGAAAAAAACATAATAAAAAAAAATATGCTGAAGCATTGAAAAGCTACCAAAGCAGACAGTGCCTGGGTGCCAGGATCCAGGAGAGGAGGGAAATGCAAAGAGGTAAGTAGGTTTTACTTCAATAAATATGTTTATTTAAAATTTGACATATAACAAGTTATGAAGCTGAAAGATACTTTCCTAAACTATCAATAGGAATAAAATTAAATTTAAAATTAATTTAAAATTTAAAAAATATTTCATAATATTACAAGGGTACAAAATGTTTTGAGTACCTGGATTGCTTTTGTACTACTTGAGTCAAAGTTATAAGTGTGCCCATCACCCAGATAGTGTACATTGTACCCATTAGGTATTAATATCACCCATTCCCCTTTCTCTCCTCCCACCTGCATGATTTCTGTAGCGTTTTACTTCTATCTGTGCACATGAGTGCTAATCTGCTACTTCCAATTTAATAATGAGCACATGTGGTGTTTGTTTTTCCATTCTTGCAATACTTCACTTAGGATGATCTCCAGTTCCATCCAGATTGTTGCAAAAGGTATTAATTCATTTTTTTATGGCTGAGTAGTACTCCATGTTATACATATACCACATTTTATTAATCCACTCATGAATTGATGGCTTGATTCCACATCTTTATGATTGTGAATTGTGCTGCAATAAAGATTCTGGTGGAAGTGTCTTTTTTATAAAATGCCTTTTTTTCCTTTGAGTAAATACCCAATAGTGGAATTGCTGGATCAAATGGTAGGTCTACTTATAGTCCTTTGAGGAATCTCCATCTGATTTCCCACAGAGGTTGCACTAGTTTGCAGTCCCATTAACAGTGTTCCTTTCTCTCTGCATCCACATCAGCATCTATTGTTTTTGGACTTTTTGAAAAATCCATATGTAGGTTTTACTTCAATAAATATGTTTATTTAAAATTTGACATATAACAAATTATGAAGCTGAAAGATACTTTCCTAAACTATCCATAGGAATAAAAATCTTCAATTAACCAGGTTAGAAAGAAAGATGAATTATCCTTCTATTATCTCTACAGAAAATGATATGAAAAAGATGTTGATATATGAATAGCCAAATATGTATAACCAAAATACATAGGGAAACTATGTTAAAGAAGCATGCCAGACTATTGATAAACATATTATGTAATTTTTTCTCTGAAAGTGTTCAGCGTGTATCATTTAAGATGCTTTTAGTTGTGTCTACAGAAGTAACAGCTCACATCGGTTGCAACGGTAAGAAACGGAAACCATGAGCTCCCCTACGAGGAGTTCAAGTTAAGGGGACTTAATTTTATCTGGACCCAGAATCTTCCCTTCTCACTGCTTTGCTCTTCAAAGAGTTTATCTTCAACCTAAGGCTGCATACTGTGGTGGCTTGTGATCATAATTATCAGGCTTGCACGTGATTTCTTCTACATGTTGTTGATGGAGAGAGATGAACTGGCCTCCCTTGACTTCTTAAGAGTAAAGAAGAATTTCTCCCCAACTTTCAGCATCTCATTAGCCAGAATTGGATCAAATGTTCAATCTTGAATTTGGTAATGGAATAAAAATGTCCTTAGAGCAATCAGACCCATACTTGAAGGTCTCAGTTTCCCTAAAGGAAAAGGCTGTATGAGGGTAGGCTGGGTATTGGAAAACAAATGAAGATGTGTTAAGTGGTGGGAGGGGGCAATGAATAATGTGTGCCTCAAGTAGTCATCAGTGTTCTCTAGAAATAGGGATGCAACAACCATTCCATGATGTCAGTCACAATAACTCTCCTCATGTATATGTTTTATTCACTGGGATATTTTTGCTTGTTTCTTACCTACTAAAAATGGTGCCTTCAATATCCTCTGCAATTAGGCATCCTTGACTTAGATTTGTATATAAGTTGTTTTAGTATACTTTAATATCTGTGTAGGTTCACTTAAATTCTTATATTACACCTTCATTTGAAATTTACTTGTTTTTCTAGTATGCTAGCTTCAGTTATGTTTATATTGTGTTTCATGCTGACCTTTGTTTTCTTAATGCCATATCATTACAAAAGTGAGCACTTTAGCATAGGTCCTGTCCTCACACACCACGCCTTTCCTTGGTGGGATTGAGAGAAATACTCAGAGGCAATACTTGGGACATAGGTACCTAGAAAAAGAGACAACAGCAGCAGATCAAGAAGCATTTGAATGTGGATGTAGCCATATCCCCCTGAACTTAGCATTCTGGCATTTTGCATCCACAGGGGTTAATATTCCAAAATGTGGCTTAGTTCTTTGGGGAAGCTTCCTAACTCCAGTAAATATCAGTATTCCACAATTTTTTTAATATTATCAATGCAGGAAACCTCATTCTGGGCTTTGGCTGAAAGAAATGGATGTTCTTTAACAAACTTTTTACTCAATCAGCAACAGTATGAAGTGCACTGATTTTATTTCTTATTTGCAATAGATAGGAAATATCCAAACTCCCCAACTTTTCCTCTATGACATCCTATTACCTGCCTATTATAGACTATTGTAGTCATTTTTTCAAGCTTCAGTAATCACAGATATATGTACACTCACAAATATATATGCATATTTATATATATGCATACACACAGGAATTGGAGATACTAAACTGAAGTTAAAAATAGATGTATTTTAATTTAAAATGTCAATTTTTATAAAATAACTCACATTAATTAAGTAATAAATTTCCCCATGTAACTAAAGTAATTTTATCATGTGAAATCAGTACTTTGGAATTAAAGTTCAATACCAAAAAATTTTAAAATAACATTTTCCCAACAGGATAAGAACAGATACACAAATTATTCTAGAAATTATTCTCTTTTGGCCTTGTCTGAAAATTGTTGTAGAACACAGATTTTGTTTTTGAGATACTGTTTCAACATACTCTGTGCTGTATGAGGATGTGATATTGAGTCACTTATAAAGGTTCAAAGAGATTTCCCATCTGTGAAATGGGGCGATGTTTAACTCACAGAGTTTGCCAGAAGATTAAGTGCCAAACCCGGAACTCAGAGGAGTTTGATAGCAACAGGCTTCTGCCATGTGTTAGGAACTATTCGAGGCGCCAGCAATGCCTAGATGAATAAAAGGCAGCAGAACTCCTAACTTCGGAGAACTCACCAAACTTGAAATGTCCTGGGGATTAAATGAGAGAGTCTCTAAAGCTATCCAGCACACGAGAGTACTTAATACATGATTTATTTTTTTCCTTTTTTAGTTTATTTTATGGAAGTGGAGTCCTGATGCTCAACGGCTCTATTTGGAGATGTTTAATAAGAAATCTAAATATGCAATTTTCAAGTTTGAATATTTTCCATTAATTTCTTTTAAGTTGTCGCAGGATGCATGTCTTAATTTTAATGCTAATAATCTTTGTCTGGGCATCTATCGTGAAAAATTTCACTTCTACCACATCTCATAATGCTCTCCACTGCCTTACGAGGATGTAATATCCCCATTTTCTAGTGAGGTAAGAGCGGCTCAGGGAGGTTAGGTGACGTGCGGAAGGCTGGGAGAGCTTGTGC
>CAUYSK010020448.1:0-24939 GCA_963575035.1 Avahi laniger
GTTTGAGCTCAGGAGTTCAAGACCAGCCTGAGCAAGAGCGAAACCCCGTCTCTACCAAAAATAGAAAGAAATTAATTGGACAGCTAAAAATATAGAAAAAATTAGCCGGGCAATGTGGCGCATGCCTGTAGTCCCAGCTACTCGGGAGGCTGAGGCAATAGGCTTGCTTGAGCCCAGGAGTCTGAGGTTGCTGTGAGCTAGGCTGATGCCACAGCACTCACTCAAGCCAGGGCAACACAGTGAGACTCTGTCTCAAAAAAAAAAAAAAAAAAAGAACAAGTTACTGATATGCCAGACAACAAGGACAATTCTCAAGATAATTGTGTGATGAGAAAGAAACCTGATACTCTATGATCTCATTTGTATAAAATTCTACAAAACATGAGCAAATCTGTAGGAACAGGAAGCAGAGCAGTTACTGTTTGAGGATGGGTGGGCAGAGAGGGGCAGGAAGGTGGGATTGGGTAGGGACCTGAGAAGTCTTTTGAGGGTGACAGCGTGTTCACAGTCTTGATTGCGTGGATGGTTATATGGGTATATGCATGTGTCAAAGCTGACCAAACTGGACACTTCACATGTGTCTAGTTCATTATATATGTCAGTTACACCTCAACAAGGCTGTTGAGTGTGTGTGTGTGTGTGTGTGTATGTGTGTGTTTACATACACACACATCATGTCATGTGCTAAGTGAAAAATAAAGCTAGATGAGAAAGGTAGGGCATGCTGGGGGCAGCCAGTGCTATTTTAAAGGGCTGGTTGGAGAAGGTCTCAGGTGACTTTGAGCAGAAACCTGAAGGAAGTGAGAGCGCTAGCCACGGGGCTACCTGGGAAAGAGCATTCCAGGGAGCAAAGGCCCTGTATGGTTAGTGTGCTACTAGGCCCTACTCACACCTTTGAGCCCTGCGATGGCTCAGAACTGAGAAAACACTCTGAGATTTATACTAACCAATTGCCCCCAAGCTCCATGTGCCTTCTTTGCATCTGTCCTGTCCACAAGGTAGTGTGCATGTCCTTGGCCTAAGCTTCTTAGTCACACTTCAGCAGCTCTAGAATCTATACTAAGATTCTCGTTCAAGAATTGAAAGGTCAAGGCCAGGTGTGGTGGCTCAGGTCTGTAATCCTAGCACTTTCGGGGGGCCAAGGCAGGAGGATCACTTGAGGCCAAGAGTTCAAGACCAGGGTGAGCAAGAGCAAGACCCTGTCTCTACAAAAATAGAAAAAAAATTATTCCGATGTGGTGGCGAGTGCCTATAGTTCCAGTTATTTGGGAGGCTGAGGCAGGAGAATTGCTCAAACCCAGGAGTTTGGGGTTGCAGAGAGCTATGATGATGCCACTGCACTCTAGCCGGGGTGACAGAGTAAGACCCTATATCAAAAAAAGAAAAAAAATTCAAAGGTCCATTTGACCCCACCTTCTCTGAGATGCTGTGGCTGGGCAGCCTGATTCCACCTTTTAACCTCTTAGGATCAAGAGTGACTAATTGTGCCTAACAACACGGAAGACCCCAGGGTCAAAAGAATTAACATTTACTTAGCATTTGCTAAGTTCCTTATGATAGTATCTCATTTCCTGTTCACCCACCCTGCAAGGTAGATACTGTAATTATTCCCATTTTACAGACATAGAATCTGAAGCAAATAGAGGTTAGGTGACCTGCCCAAGGAAAAGGTAGGGCCACAGCTCATTCTTGGGTAGTCTCATTTCAGAGCTGGCCCTGGTCAGTGTCTACTTATGGCCTCACAGAGTACTGTAAATCTCTGATTCTGAACCAATGGGCTGCTGTCCACCCCCACTGGTTCTGGCCCGTGCCTGTACGTGGCCAGGACCCCTTTCATATTTGGGCAGTGCCGTCCACTGAATTATGCCCCCCCATCCATGTGTTGAAGCCGTGACCCCCCCCATGATGGTATTTGGAGATGGGGCCTTTGGGGGGTGATTAGGTTTAGATGAGGTCATGAGCGTGGGGCCCTCATGATGGGATTAGTGCCCTTATAAGAAGAGACACCAGAGAGCTTGTACGCCCACTCTCTTGTTGTACCATGTGAGAACACAGCGAGAAGGCAGCCTTCTGCATGCAAACCAGGGAGAGGGCTCCTACCATGCTGGCACCTTGATCTTGGACTTCCTCCAGAATGATGAGAAATAAATTGCTATGGCATTTTGTTAGGTCAGCCCAAGCCAACTAAGACAGGCAGGGTCAGGCAGCCCATCCCAGGGCCTAACCTGGCTCACAGGCCACGCCCATTCTCAGGTTCATCCGGGGCCCAGGTGAGGGGTGTGGCCTGAGGGTGTTCTGGAGGACCCAGAGTATTGGCCCCCTCTCACATGAGTGAGACTGCAGCTGAGATGTGGCCTCCTGTCTCGGGAGCTGGTTGTGGGAGTCAGAGAAAAGGGACCACAGGTGCTTTGGAGAGGACAAGGCAGGAAGTCAAGGTGATGCAGCCTGGAGGTAGACAGGGAAGAGGTGCAAGTCCAAGGCAAATGACAGTTCACAGGGAACTCTTGGCAAGGGCAGGAGAGGCTTCCAGGTGTGATGGGGCAAAGGTAGAGGGGACCTGGGGGCTTTCATGGGATGCCCTCAGCTGAGTGCATGAGGGAGAGAAACAGGGCTGGGCTGCTCGGGGCAGAGACACATGTTGCTGGACCGAACTTCGTTCTTAATCTTTCCCCCTCTACGAAGTGGGGACAAAGCCCTTCCCCGGGCTCAAAAGGCCTGCTTAGGTTCCAGCCCTGTCTCTAACTAGCTGTCCACCTTTGCCCAGTGACTTCTTTATGATGTTCAGCTTGGTGGGAGTTGGTGAGATGTTCTCTAGTGCTAAAACCCATGATTTCTAATCAGCAAGACTGCCCATCTTTTCAATCTTTTCAGAAGTGTCTGCCCTGATTCTGTGATTGCTAAGTAGGACTGTACCCCAGTTGGCTCAAGAACTTCCCTAATGTTCCTGGTCTATCCTTGGTTCTCAGAAGGTGTTGACGGAGTGACAATTTCAGACACATTCAATGCGTGTCCAATTTCCAGTGATTTGTGCACCTTTCGCTGGCTGTCCCAAGGTCTTGGGAGGGGTTCTTGGATCAATCTGTTGCCTGCCCCCCTGGCTAGCATGATTTGTCCTCGGGAGTCAGCACTGTGGTGGGAGCAGCTGCCCAAGTTCTGGTCCCCAGGAAAGGGTGAGTGAGTGTCCCTGGGCCTCGGCTATGACCATTCACTTCTCAGAAATACTTACCTACTAAAGTCACAACCATAACGTGATGATGGACAGTGGATTCTCAGAAGGGACCTATCACCCTGGGGACTAAATGGGGGTCTCTCGTCATATCCTCGGGCTCCAGGTGTCCTCTGAGTAATGGCCTTGATGCATACCTGCTGAATTCATTCAGAAGAATGTCATAGGAGCCCGCCTCAGCTCTGTGCTGGGAACACAGAAGGCTTCTGGGTGCCAGAAAGTTCTGCCAGTCATCTTTAAGACTTGTTAGACCTACTTAAGCTCACAGGAACACGAAGTTCACAAAATGCTTTCCAATCTTGGTGAAAAGTATTTTCTCTCTTAGCCAAGACATAGCAAGATTCGGTCATCTTTATTTCTACCCAATGATTCCTTGATCAAGCACGTTAATTACATTTTAGCCTCCATAAAGGAAATAGCAGAGAGGAAAAATACTGCCTTTCTTACCTCCAAACAGTCCTATTTTAATTAGTTCCAAAATTATCATTCAAGGTGCAGAGCATGTTTAAAGCACACAAATACGCAATAAATAAATATTGATTATTTATTGAGTATTGGAAATTTTTTGCCTATATTGATTTAATCCCCACAACAACCCTATTAAGAAGGTACTATTATTGTGCCCATTTCACAGATGAGGAAACTGAGGCACAGAGGAATTAAGTAACTTGCCCAGGATGAAACAGCTGTGGATCTGGGATTTAATTCCATATCTTCAGATCCTGGCTCCCAGCGGTGGAAATAGTATTCCGTCCTTTGTAAGAGAAGGTGTTGGTGACAATTCTACCATTAGCAGGTTACATGCTTTTGGTATTTCTTCCAGGAATGGGAATATCTTTAACTGATTCACCTATACTCACTTGCCCAGTCTCATTCATGACCGATAACACATGTTTTTCAGATGTCTAGCAAAGGATTTAGCTTTCCTCGGGTGAACATGAATAGAAAGAGGCTGATGGCTGTTCTAGAGGCTGGACAAAGCATTTGGCACAGACCAACACAAACAATTCTCAAACCAGAGTGGCTTGAGGAATGTAATGTAGTGTCCCAAGGCTTCTGGGGTCTGTCTGCCCACAGGGATGTGAGAAATAGCTGGGAAGACTGACACATTAGTGAAGTCACAGATTCCACTTTCTAAAAACCATCCAAACAGGGTCACGAGTGTGAGCACATATAACAAAAACAGTTTAAACCCTTGTCTCTGGGTCACAGCACTCCTGTTAAATATCCATGTCTTTTCCTGTGTCTGTTTCCTCCACGGGACTGTGAGATCATGGAAGATTTTGCATCCCCTATTTAGCACAGTGACTAGAGTGTATGATGGGCTATTAATGCTCATTGGATAAATGAATGGTTAAGAATGAAAAAAAAATTATTCTCCATGCAAGGGGAAGCCACAGATGGTTTTTTTGAGCAGGATAAAAAAAATTGCAAATAGGTGATTTAAAAGATTAATTGAGCATTCCATCAATGGATGGAGGGTGTAGTAGATTATAAAATCTGGCATTAATTTCTCTTATCTGAGTATGCATGCCTTGTTGCAATGTGACCTTGCCATTGCACTCTTTAAAAGATAGAGTCTATTTTCCTGCCTCTTTTTTTTTTCTTAATTTTATTTATTTTTATTGGAGATGGGAGATCTCACTATGTTGCCTAGGTTGGGCTCGAACTCCTGGGCTCAAGTGATCCTCCCACTTCGGCCTCCATAATAGCTGGGACTACAAGCATGAGCCACTGCTCCTGGCATATCTTCCTACCTCTTAAAGCTGGGTTGGCCCTGTGACTGCTTTGGTAGGAGCATGAGGCAGAAACAGTGGAGAGGTGGCGCTCAAGAGATCCTACAGCTCCATTATCTTGGAATTCTTTCCTGAGACTGCCCTCTAAGGGAGCCAGTTCCAGCCTACTGGAGGATGAGAGCCCAGGTGGAAGAGAGCTGAGTGGCCCGGCCAACAGCAGCACCAATTGCTGGGCCTGTCGGGGAAGCCATAATGGACCTTCCGGCCCAGCTAATCCCCAACCTGACCCAAGTGGCTTCAGTGAGCATGAAGGAGCCGGGCACAGCCAGCAGAGAACCACCCAGCCAGCCCCCAGAATCACCAGGAACGATAAATGGCTGCTCTTTGAAGGCCCTCAGTTTCGTGGTGGTTTGCTACAGTTTCTCAACCTCAGCACTCTTTACATTTTAGATTGGCTCATTCCTTATTGTGGGGGGCTGCCCTGTGCCCTGCTCAGTGTTTAGCAGCATCTTTGGCTTCTCCCCACTAGATACCAGTAACATTCTACCCTCTCCAGTCGTGACCATCAAAAATGTCTCCAGACATTGCCGAATGTCCCCTCGGGACAAAAACATAAATGACCCAGAAAACCTTATTGATTTCTCCTTCAGATCCTGGAGTAATCAATATCCAATTTGGGGCAGAACTGAAAAATATTCTTTGCCTCTTGATCCATAGACGCCTCCCAGATGGTCCAGATGGTCCAGATGCACCAGCTGGTGTGTCGGAACCAGCACTACGTTATCAGACAACTCTGGCCAGACCTGTGCCATGGCAGGCAAATGGCAGCACTTCCTTTTACGAGACTGCTCATGTACACCATGTTTTGGTTTCCCAGGGCTGCCAATAAACTACCACAAACTGTGGCATAAAGCAACAGAAGCTTATTCTTTCACTGTTCTGGCAGCTCGAAGTTCAAAATCAATGTGTCATCAAGGTCATGCTCCCTCTAAAAGCTGTAGGGAGGGGTCTTTCCTTGCCCCTTCCTAGCCTCTGATGGTTGCCGGCAATCCTTGGCATTTCTTGGCTTGCAGTCATATCACCCCTAACTCTGTCTCCGTCTTCACACAGCATGTACCCTCTGTGTGTGTCTCTATGTCTGTTTTCTCTTTTTATGAGGATACTAATCACTGGATTAGGGCCCACCCTAATCCAGTAGAAACTCATCTTAACTAATTATACCTGCAAAAAATCCTATTTTCAAATAAGGTAGCATTCAGAGGTTCCAGGTGGACATGGGTTTGGGTGACACTATTCAACCGTGTACACTCTGTAAGCAGATGGGTTGCGGTGACCGTGCCATTCTCCTGGCCGGTTGGTGCTCTGCAGGGCCTGCCCCTGGCCCAGCCCCTGCCGGGCTGTGCTGCCCAGAGAGCCAGAGGGGCCGCCTCGCCCTCGTCCACCCAGGTGCTGGCTGGGCTTTGCTGTCCTGCCGTGTCCCCTCACCTCCCTCCTGCTCTCTCAGCACCGCGGCAGCGTGATTGCCACCATCAAAGGAGGCCTCCTTGCTGAGGAGGGGATATATCTGTCTAGGTGTGGGTTCCTGGACAGATTTTTATCTGTTGCTTTGCCACCTCTCTTTAAATTGCATTTGTAAGAGACCACAGTTCCCCGTTTGTATACACATGGTTGCAATTTGCTTTCACTATGAGGTAGAAAACATCTCTTTGCATTTTCCTCCCCACTCCCAGCTCCCACATCCTTTGAAAAAAAAGAAACAAAACTCTTTTTCAAGCTACGGTGCATACCATGATGTGATTATTGATGTTCTCTCTCCCTTTGAATGCGTTCTCGGCTTTCTATTTCTCTCTCATGCCAAGCACACTTGACTTGCGGTGATGTAAAGGTTACAACAGCACTGATAAGTCCCTTCCGAGCTGTCCCATTTGCCTGAAGTGCCAGGTTCATGAGATTAGTGTGGTATGAGGAGGAGCGTTCAGGGAAGACAGGGGAGAGGGGACCCCGGGGTAGAAGGAAGATAGAAAATCAAAAGGTCTATAAATACAACAGTCGGGCTCTCAGCCTCAAAGCACAACTGTAGATTAGATTTGTTAAACCAAAAAAGCCTTTGGGAAACACGGAAACAGGAGCTTTCAAATATCTAAGAACTCAGATCTAATGACCCAAAGACCAAACTAACTTTGAGTCTTTGCCTGGCATTTGCTCAAAATACCATTCATTTTCCTAACCAGCGCTTACCATACTGGTATAAGTCAAATTACTTTGCAGTTGAACGTTTAAGATGAGAGCATTTTTCATCTTGGGCGACACACTGGAATCACCTGGGATTTAGATCTACTTGGTCAAGGGTGAAGCCCAAGCATTAGTGGGTTTTAAACGCTCCCCAGGCAATGCTAATGGGCAGCCACAGTTCAGAACTACTGGTGTAAAAAGTCAGAAGTTTCAAAGATCATTAGTACCTAGTATATTTACTGCTAAGCAGCAAATTGGGACCATGTCTATTATCCAATTGCTCTACCACCACTTCTTGCATTAGAACTGAATACTTTTCCCAGTAGGTGGGCTGCTTTTCTAAATGGCAGGTCAGGAGCTCCGGAGCTTGGAAGGAGTGGATTCTGGTACATTAAGTCGTTGATTTTTACCACGCACCGCTGCCCTGCTGGACCTCTGAGCACAGAATAGCGACTCCCTGCCCCTTCCACAGTGCAGCTTCCCTTCCTAAGTTTCTCCTCCCTATGTTGTGTGTTTCCTACTTTGACCTGCACAACGTAAAATATTAACAGCAAATCTCAATTCTTAACAGAGCACACATCAAGCATCTCTTCTGGCCAAAATATGAGTACAATATTTTGGTTTAGTGTGAGACTAAAATTAATCAATAAAGAATTATGTACTGAGTGCTCAGAGGGAGACAAGGAAGGGTGGGAAGCACATAAAGAAGTTCGACGTGTAGATCCTCAAGGATCTTACCAGGGTCAGCAAACTATAGCCCACAGGCCAAATCTGACTCCTCACCTGTTTTTATAAATAAAGTTTTATTGGTACACAAGTATGCTCTTTTAAAAAAAAAGCATATTATCTATGGTAGAGTTGAATAGTTGTGGCCTATTTTGCAATTGGCCTACAGAGTTTAAAATATTGACTATCTGGCCCTTTATAGAAAAAGTTTGCCAGCACTGATCTACACAGACAAACAACAACAATAGATAGATAGATAGATAGACAGATGGATAGATAGATAGATAAATAATAGATTAGGTAGAGAGATAGGTAGCTAGATGGATAGATCTACCTGTCTATCCCCAACAAATAGTTATGTTGCAGGCACTGTACCAGGCTCTAGGGGGATGCATTTGTGTAAAACAGAGAGGACTCCTACCTCCTGCAAAGCTCACAGTCTACCAAACTATTCATCAATCCTGAGCAATAAATAAGCACCCAAAGGCAGGCCTGTGTAATCAGATCAAAGGAGAAGAGAATGTTTGAAGCTAGACAGGTCCATGGGTAACTGGAATCACTGTGAACCTTAGAAGTGGATTCTAAGCTGAACCAAGTGAAGATGTGGAAGGGGAGGCCTTGACAAGATTGGAATGAAGAGGCAGGAAAGTCCAAGCCATGGACAAGGGGCAGGAAATGCCAGTTTGGCTGCCTCCCAGGTATATTGGAACAGTGAGGGGAAGAATGGCTTTGTTCGTTCACCACTTGTCTTCCATGCTGGAGTTGAAGTCCCGTGAGCGTGCAGACATCCTCTGTGGTATTCACCTCCATCTCTAGCCTTAACCCAAATGCCTAGCATATAGCAGGTGCCTGATGAACATGATCTAAAGAACTAAAGACTAGGTGAATGAACAGATATCCTGAGTGCCAGGCTAGATATGCTGTCAGTCAGATGAATCAAGCATTTCAACTATGGTAAAATGGTCTCTGATATTACTTTAAAACCAAGGAGTGGATGGGAGATAAGAAAGTCAGTGTTTCTTGGGCAACCACTACATAACACAACTTTTACAGGCATTAAATCCTATAATTTTCTGAGTCACCTTTTGTTTTACAGATGTAGAAATTGAGTTTCAGAGAGGTTAAGTAATTGGCCAAGGTCACACAGAGAAAATGGCAGAGCTGGAATTCAACAAGTCTTATTTTTTTACTCTCAGACCCCAGGCTATTGGCACATGCCCATGCCTATCAGACATCTTCACGCCATGTTCTGCAGAAGCTTCCCGCTCCTCAGAGCCCCCACTAGAAACCATGACCAATTCACTAGTGTTGGGGACCAAGAGCACAGACTGCTTGCCCAGCTTCAACCAGAGTGGTTCACATTTTCTCTACTTGATGTATTGAGTTTCCTGATTTCATGGGAACAAATAGTTCTTGGGGGAACAAAAGAGAATTAGAAACCACTGCACGGGACCACACTACTTCCTAAAATAAAGCCAGAAGCTATTGTTTCTAGCCTTCAGTCCGTCACCCATTTGCCATGTGATCAGAGTCAGTCCCTTCTCGGAAGGTGACATGACAATGCCAAGATCCTTTCATGCTTTCTTACCTTTTTACAGAGAACCAGGCTAAATGAAAAGTTCGTTTAATGAATGAGAATGTCTGGATCACCTTGAATAAGATTCCAGATAAAGTTTAACTCCATCCACGGCAGCAAGTTAGGGGAGTATAATTAGTTACTGGGCAGAGCTCAGTAAATTGTCACTGCTGATTGCCTTGGCTGGTGCCTGCCAATAGCATCTAAAATTAGGACTCCGAAAGCAAACAGGAGCCAATCTTTTGGGCTTACCTCATAAGAACCAGCACATAACAGAATATAGGGATATTAGTAAAACAGTCCACAGGGACATAACCACTTACCGTGAGAGATGTAACACATGAATATACTGATTCTCAAAGAATTCGTAACAGGAAACAATGCCACACTCATCTATGGCTTGACCATTCTTAAACCAAGTTACTTCTGGCTTGGGCTGACCTGATGATAAAGAAATAAGAATATGCTTATTACTTTAAGTATTTTTGGAAAAAGTCATAAAGCTATGAACAAGATTGGGCAGTAAGCATTAGGATTGCACACAATGGATTACGTCAGTTGGGGAACTGAAAAGCCTTCCCCTCACTGATACAAATGTGTTATTCAGTAAACACTATTGAGCATGTTCTGTATCTAAGACAGTCCTGTGCTGAAGGCTGTGAATACAAAATGCAAAATGCTGTTCCTAATCTCAAGGAGCTATTAAGAAAAAGTATCCAATACTTGGAAATAAGGCCAAGATATGGATGGAATCTTTTTTCAGCGTCACATGGGGGAAAAGGCCCATCCAAGAATAATTGTGGGGCATATACTCTGTTTCACTCAGTGGTAATTACTGATTAAAATTCCCAGATGTACTAAAGTTATATGTTAACTTAGAGGTTTTTATCCAACAGAGATGCAAATAATTTCCATCTAACAGAAAAGATAACATCTTAAGTTATGGTTTATTGCCTTATAGGTTATTAACTGGTGTTACACCTAACCCAGCAATTTTATCCTGACATTACCTTATTAAATTGCCTATAAATACCTAGCTCTTCAGGCCATAATACTTTCTGGTTTCCTCTTTAATAAATTGAATAAAATCTATGAAATGTTCATTTCATATTTGCCAAGGAATCAGTCTACCTTTTTTGAAAATTATACTTTAACAGTGCTCAAAGTTGAGTATATTAGTTATGGTACAAAAGAGAAAAGAACAAAGTGGATTAGCAAATGCCGTTTTCTTCCTGAGGATGAACAAGTCTGGAACATAGGTTTCCCAGGCCGGTACTATGCACACGTGACTGATGTCAGCACAAAAATTGACCTACACTTTCTCCCTCAGACAGGTTCATCTTTCCCTGGTGACCGTTAACAGGATGTGATGCCGTTGGGCTAATCTGGTAAAACCCTAAAACCCCAGAAATTTCATCTACCTCTTGGGATTTTTTCCCTCTTGTTACAGGACAGGAAGGTTTCCAGTGTGCTTCAAAGAACTCTCTCTTTTTAACATTTTTAAATGTTTAAAAATCTTTTGTAGAGACAGAGTCTCACTATGTTGCCAAGGCTAGTCTTGAACCTCTGGCCTCAAGCAATCCTCCTGTCTCAGCCTCCCAAAGTGCTGAGATTATAGGTGTGAACTACCGTGCCCAAAGAACTTTCTCATTAGCTTCCATGTCACTAAAAATTTATCAAAATGTTTCAGGAAGGAAAGGAAAGCCCAGTATTTGGAAACAATACATCATTCTAAATTCATCCCAGGAACGTTCTTGTGTTCTGTCTTATTTATCGCTTAATTTTTGACAAGCAACCCCAGAGACCACGAAGATAAAAACTCTGTGTTATTCAAATGTCATAGAAAGAGAAAAGCCAAAAGGGATTGAGAGGGAATAAGACAAAGTCAGCGAGACCCGTACCCCAGATGGGACCTGGAAATGCTCAGCATCCCTGTCCCTCCCCCTCTGTGTCTCCCAGCTGGGCCACCTCTGTGCCAATGCCACCTGAATGTGATTTTGGCAAACTCTGGGTTCTTTCTCCTTGCCTCCTCCTTCAGTAGGTGCCTGGGTAGTTGTCCCTGGGGCTAGGAGAAGAAAAACCCCCACACAAGGATAAATCCTTCTCCAGCGGCTGCTTGGCAGACGGAGCCTCTTACAGGCAAATGACTCAACCACCAAAAATGATTTTCCCTGAAAAACCGCCAAAGGGGTTGCTGATTACGGTTCATTTCTGCCTGTTCTTATCAGGCTTGTGTCCGCCTTTCAGTCAGTTTTATTAGATTCCTTTTTAGGAAGCACTTAATTGCTCCTTTTTGTGTGTGTGCATGACTTTTTTGAAGAAAGTATATAAAATATGTGTGAGCCGGGCCTGGGAAACTCATTCTGAGCTCTTGGACTTCAGACTGATCAGGGCTGGCTGGTTTCCCCCAGTCTCCTGGTGGCTGACAGGTTTTTTCCCTCTGTGCAGTATAGATGTGAACAATCAGCCAGAAATGACGCTTGCATAGGGAAGTGGTATCTTGTACCTGTGGGTGGTTCTCTTTTCTCCCTGCGCTTGCTGGAAACCTCACCTGAAAATCCTCCCCTGGTTTCTTTTGAACCTACCTGTGGGTCACATAGGGATAGCCACCTCCTGAAGGTTTCAGAAGTCTCTGGCTAAGGTGTGTGGGGACCAACAGCCAAGTTCAGGGTTATGTCCAAACACATGGGGCCTCTACTCTGAAGACTCAGGGTCAACCTGCACCTCTTCACCTGTCTGAATGGTGATCACCCAGCGTGGAGAAAGAAAGCTCTCGGCATGTGCAGCGCATGGTTCCACACTGCAGCCTCTAGGCTGGAGACAAGGCTTTGTTATGACTTCGCCTTGAGGAGGTGACCACTTCCAAAGCTGACCCACCTCTCTGGACTTAGGAAAAAGGGAGTCAAGAGAAGAGTTTCCTGTCCTCCCTCAAGAAATACCATTGGTGCCTTTGCATTTTCAAAAGTAGAGACATAACCCAAGAGAGAAAAGAGAACCACCCCACAAGGTACAAGATACCACTTCCATACCCAATTATTTTTTTTCTATTTTCTTTTAATGATAAATCTTCTTACTATTGGGGATACCAACACTTGATCAACTCTGAGTCATTTATTCTGCAGCCCAGGAGAGATTCCAGGCCCCTGCTCTTTCTCCGCTGGGCACCCTTGGCCTCAGTTTTAACCTTTTCGCTACTTATTTAGCACGTCTGAAGAAGGCAAGCAATGGGGAGTCTAATTTAGCCAGTTTTGGCAAATCGGTTAAAGAGTAACAGAAGAAGAGTTGAATATATTTACTGAAGTGACGTGATTCATGCCATTCCTATGTGCTACAGGAAATTAAGAGTGGAGTATCTGAAAAAGTAACCAATGTGAGAGTAGCCTAGCCCAGAACCGCAACGTGGAGTGGAGATCGCTAAACGGTCCCCAGGAGTCACTGGAAGAAATCCTTTAGAAACAAATCATAGAGGATTTAGTTGCTTCATCAATTGCTCAGAAAAAATTTCCGAGGTAATTTTCCCAAATGATGTCTTAATAACGCATTTGCAAGCCAAGAAAGCTGGTCTGCAGGGAGATGTTAGAGGGTGATTAGCTAGTCTAGGGATGATTACCCGATATTATGCAGCAGAGCATGATGTCTGACTTCTCAGGAACCTTCTGGGAAAGCAACGTAGACACAAAACACGGTGCACGCCTCTGCGGCCTTCCTGAATCTGTCATTCTTTCATGCCGCGCGAATCTGAAAAATAAAAATCCCCAACACTACCATTTATTCTGGGATTTCTCTGATCTTACAAATTCCAGAAACCAGACCGTGCTGCTCTGTAGGCTCGCTTGCACTAAGCCAGTGGGCAGGGTGCAAGCCCTCGGGCAGCCTTTCTCCAGCGTGGCGTTGCTGGCATTTGGGCCGGATCCTGCCAAATGTCCCCTAGCAGGGGGGTGCCCCCATTGAAGACCCCTAGTCCCGTAGTCCTAGGCAGATCTCTGGGCAGCCAGAGCTCAGACGGAGAGTGAAGAATCACACAAGCCTACGGCTAGTGCCACCTCCTCTCATTCCTCTTTCTTTCTCTCCTTAAAGTCATTTCATATTTGCTAAATAAAAGTGCCTAAGCATCTTTGCCTCCAAAAAAGAGAAGTGATTGCATTTGAATGAATCTCCAGGTGAGAGATATTTTGAAATCAAGAAGCTACTGCTCCTTCCAAACACCAGACAGTGCCCCAGGGGAAGGCAGCATCTGGGCTCGTGTTTTTGAGCAAACACACCTTCATTGCCACAGCAGGCATGAAACGCTTGATCAGTCACCAAGTATGTCATCGCATTTAATCTCTTTTAGCTACTTGCAGGATAGTTATTAATGCCTCCTACATTTTACAGATGAGGAACCTGAGGCTCAGAGAGGGTCGACAGCTTGCTCAAGATCACACAGCTCAAGTGGCTGCCACCCTGGGATCGCCCTTCGAGGCTGTGCAGGCTGACACCCTCGGTGTGGAAGGCGCCGCTGGAGCTGCACAGCGCACGGCTCGCACAGATGTGAGGCAGCCCTGAAGACCCCTTCCTTTCCACACTGCCCAACAGATACAACGCGTGCAGTGCCACCCGGCCAGATCCACCCTGTGTGGGGGCCCAAGCTTGGAAATAGCATCTAGCTCTATCCAAACAGCAGTGTCCCACTTCCTGCCGGGACGAGCAGCTCTCCCACACCACGGGCTCAGAAAAAGGCAGGCCTCACACTGCAGTGCGCTTAGCATGAACAGGGGAGGGGCGGTTAGAAACGGCAAACCGTGAATCCAGGGGGCTGAGGGCTCTGCCATAGAAGCCCGAGCTAAGTTCTCGGTGGCAGAGGCTGGATCCAAACAGCACAGCTGAGTTGCAGAAGAGGACACTCATTTCCAAATGGGTGTCAGTAACCGCTTCTTAGCCATTTAGAACCAATTCTTCCCTCTTTCGTCCCACTTGCCAGGTTGTCTCAGCTACTCGAGAGTCAGGTTGCCAGAGACAAGTTCCTTGACAAACTCTTCAAGGTTTCAGCAATACCTGAGAATCTTCCGATGAGTAGGAGTGAGTAGAGGGAGAGGCAACCTGGTGCGAGGTAAATGACGCTGGGGGGCTCCGCCTCAGCAGCAGGGTCAGCTACGTGATTTGCAGGGCCCAACTGAAGATGAAAAAGAGGGGTTCCTTGTTCTTTTTAAGATGGCGACAACAGTGCATGAAATGAAGCCAGGATCCCTTGGGCTCAGGGCCCTGTGTGAAGTCACAGATTTCGGCCCCTGAGGCGGGCCCTGATTTGTAGACACCACCTTTGGAACATTCTGCCCTCAAATGCCTGCTAGCACTTTCCTCTGAGGCCTCTCCTGCTGCTTTGGAAATTCCCACAGCGTTTCCTTAATCTCAAGATGTTCTGTTTAGAAATGAAGTGGGAACCGTATTTCCCAAAACCATTCCCAAGCTGCCCCGGCATGAAACACCCAAGCTTTCTGAATATCAAGGTAAAAAAAATATTAATTTAGAAGACACCGCCTTCTCTTCCTCAGGAAGAGTGTGTGCAGGAAGCCACTTCATGCGTAGTCCTAAGGTTAAACTAATTTACCTAATTGGTAGAAAGAGCTTCAGCTCTTCAACTTTACAAAGTTGAAATTACACGGTAGCTTCGAAAAGGAAGAGAACTGCTTGGACGTGGGGAGAACACATCAGCCAGGACAGAGGATTGAGAAAGGAGTTTGGAGAATTCGACGGCTGCTAGGATGGGTGTGGAAGATTGAGAGAGAGAGACTAAAAAGAAAATTTTAAGAAACTGTGCTTTGTAATTGCGAACTGGCTCCTTTTGATGTTCTTTATCAAAGACTGGACTTGTATTTCCAATTATTTTTGGTTATAGGATTTCTTAAATGCAGCTGTGCAGAGACTGGACCATATGGGGTCCCTAGTCAATATATATTGTATTTCAGAGTAGAGAAAGCCCATCTCAGCATAGATGATAAATCAGAGGCAAAGAACAGGAAGAAAATTCATCTGCAAGATGGCAAATAAATACTTCCAGTTCAGTTTAGGTTACAAGTACATTCGGTGCTTAAGGAATTGACACGATAGGTAGAAAAAGCTCAGATTTAACACATATTATTATTTACTTAGAAGTCATAATAATGTGTAATGGAAAGATGTCCTCAACTAGGATGAAAAAAGTATCTAAAAAAACAGTTCAAAAAGACAACTTTTATGATACCCATATTAGGCAAGAATGAAAATGTTTAAAGAAAACTTGGTGAGTGCTGTTGAATTATTATAATGAACAAATGAACAAACCAGCATGAGTGTGAGTCCAACGGTACACAGAGAACCAAGAACAGCCAGGGGTAACGGCTGTCCTCTCGCCGCTGAAGAAACGTGGGTCCACTCTGGCAAAACATGGTAGGAAGAAAAGGCTGTTCTGTTCACATCAGTGTTATTTGCCCACCCCGTCTTAGAGGTTTGAGCTGGTGATGGAAGCTAGAGCTAAGGATTTGATTTGAAATAAAAAGCTGATACTTCTCAGCATGAACGAACAAATAATTTTGGGGCTCAATATAAGCATATGGCAAAAATAACAAAATCCAAGTCCAGTTTTAAATTATTTATGGTATTTCATAGCTAGTAGCGCAAATTGTGTTCCTGTGCTCATCTGCCCTGGACTCAGTACAAGGTAGGGGACAAGCGCTGGCAAACATATAACAGTGTGACAGTGTGTCTTCAAGTTGGAACTGCCAGCTCATGTGACTTGTTGACCCGTAGAGATGCTGATGTCTTTCCAACCTCTCTCTCTCTTTTTTAACAGCTTTAATGAGACATAATTCACATACCATACAAGTCACCCATTTAAAGTGTACAATTCAATGGCTTTCAGTATATTCAGAATTGTGTAACCATCACCACTATCCATTTTAGAACATTCTCCTTACCCCAAAGAGAATCACTAGACCACTTACCTTCCCGTTTCCCCATTCCCACCCCCTGCCCCACGGCCCACACATAGCCTGAGGCAACCATGACCTACTTCCGTCACCATGGATTTGCCTATTCTGGACATTTCATATAAATACAAGTTTTCACTTAGCATAACGTTTTCAAGGTTCGTCCGTGTGGTAGCCTGTGTCAGTATTTGGTTCCTTTTCATGGACGATGGGCAGCACTTCCTGGGAGCACCTGTGGGGCAGAAGGACGACCCGCCTCACTGTCCACATTCCTAGGGGACATGTAGGGGGCTCTGGAAAATGCTCTCTTGACCAGGAGGCATCATCGACCTGTGGACCAAACCCAGGCTTTGTCACCTGCCAGGGACAGATCTACATGCAGCTCTGCCACTTACCTGGGCAAGGTATTGAGCCTGTTTCCTCATCTGAGAGAGGAGATAATGACGACTTTCTAAGGATTAGAATAATGAGTGTAAGTCGCCTTGTAAGAACCTGTTACCTGATTGGTTTTCACAACAGTAATCAGTAGAGTGTAAGGAAAGACTTCACTGGTTTCATCAATTTCCTTTTCTGCTGTGGGTTACCACCACAATTTTTTTTTAAGTGATACACTAATGAATGTGCACAAACATCTCCTGGTGTCATGCTCACCTGTGACAGTAATTTATAGAACATGAGTCTTCCCGCCCCATTCCTGGAGACCACTGCTGTGGACAGAGAAGGAAGAAGGGACAAAAGAAGCTGTCAGTGGTCGGGCTGACGCTGAGGACTTTGTGTGTCATCTGTGACTCCTCCCTGGGTGCCTACTTCCTGACCGTGTTGTCCCACACGTGAAAATACTGACAGACACACGCTATTTGACTCACGTAGTCAGTTCGGTTACCACACAGCTCAGCCCCAGGGCACTGACTGTACTCTGGGAAGGAAAGGACAGCTAAGTCAGGCCACGGTTCATGTTTCGGGGCTTCTCTGAAGACGAGAACCCTGATGACAGATTTAGCATTCTCTGCTAAAGAGAAACAATCAATATTGAATCATCGGGATTAGTGGAGGAGTCCTGGTGGGCTTCACAGACAACCTTGCAGAGACAATGTGTCAACTAGAAAGGATGCCGGAGTTTTCTCTTTTTTTCCTTTTTCTTTTTTTCTTTTCTTTTCTTAAATTTTTTTATGCATTTTTATTTTTTATTTTTTTTTTTAGCTATGTGGTCCATAGCAAGTTTCTTTCTTTTTAAAAATTTTACTTACCTTTAATTATACAGATCCTAAATGGATACATTTGTGTTCTTAAAAATAGGTATAAAAGTGAAGTCCCCTGCAAGCACCATCCCTCCATCTCAGTACTCTCCCAAGAGGAAGGATTTGGTATTCTTTTGGGCATTTTTCTATTCGTTACATAGATAATCATCGAAATGTATAATTTTGTTGTATGTGGGGCATTAATGGTATGTATGTAGGTACATATGGTATATACTTTCCTGCAATTGGCTTATTTTACTTAATGTCAAGTTTTGGCAATCTTACAATGTCTATCCAATCCATAAAGGGCTGCATCAGTTTTTAAAAACTGCCAGATGATATTGGTATCCATAGTCTGGTAATAAATACCCCACTTTACCTGTCTGCTCTTGTATTGATGCGTAGCTTGACTGGAGTGTTTTAGACCTCCAAATGTGTCTCAAGGAATATCCTGTACATGCCTCCTTAGGCACATAAGTGCTTCTCTAGACTGGATATCAAGAAATGGAATTGCTGGAGAGAAGAGTAATCACATATCACATTTTAATAGATACTCCAGAATGGGGAGGGCCCTTAACAGAATAGCAGAGAGGTGCGGTCATGCAGGGCACGGCTTCCTACACCCGCTGCCTGGGTCGAGCTTAGCTCTGCCATTCCCCAGCTCCTCTTCTCTCTGCCTCAGTTGCTTCTTCTATAAAACCAAGACAAGAGCATATGTATTCATTTGGCTGTCATGAAATTTAAGTGAATCAGTCTGTATAAAGCTCTTCTGAATAGTATCTATGATAAGCACTATATAAGTGTTAGCCGCCATCAGTGGCTTTGGGTTTAACTTCAGCAAAATGATGAAAATAATGTCTTTCTCCCAAATTGGTGGAGAACAAGTGAGGCTATAGAAGGGTTATTTGAACATTTAAGACACTTGAATGATGCCAAGTTTTATTTTGGCTAATCTCCATCTCCCCACCCCCAAGATAGCCGAGGGTGTGGCTGCTGTCAGCAGAAAGCCGACTGTCAGCTGAAGGGATCAGAGAAGAGCGCACGGCCCACGAGCAGACCATGCGTAACCAGCTCTTAGGGAGCTGGCAGGAAAGCCAGCAGTCAGAGCGCCTTCTCAGTGGGGACAGCAGGGATTAGCTCTGATTACCCGGCCTAATCCAACGGCAATTGTGTTCCTGAATTTGGCATCTCAGTTACTGCAGATTTAGACACCGTACCCACTGTCACTTAATACCCAGTCCTGTGTTAGTTAGGGAAAGTACCTTCCCCAAAGACAGTTTCTGGAAATTTGGACAGGGGGCAGGGGGTTGGAGGCAGACCATGCAGGGCGAGACAATTAACACATTTTGCGTGGCTACTGTGTGTCAGCCCAAGGCTGAGCCCTTCACAGACGTGATCACGTTTCATCTTCATAGTGAACCTACCAGGTAGCGGTTCTTTCCTATTTCACAGGTAAAGACTTGGAAGCTTCAGTAACTTTAAAATGTTGACAAAGCCTAATTTCGCATAGCCTGGAAGTGATGAAGCTGAGATATGAGTCCAGGTTTGTTGGAAACTAAATGGTTGTGCTCTTTCTTGGGTATGATTTTAAGATTGTGAGAAAGAGAGGCAAGAAAATAAGCACATGAAAAGATACTCAATACTATTAGTCAGTGGGGAAATGCACATTAAAACCACAGTGGATACCACTACATACCAACTGGGATGATTATAATAGAACAGGCGAATGTTCCTAACTAAGCATGTAGAAAAGAACAAGAACCCTCATACGTTGCTGGTGGGAATGTGAAAATGGTACAGACACTTTAGAAAACACTTGAGCAGTTCCTTACAAAGTTAAACAAAAAATTTATCAAATGACCCAGCCATTCCACTCCTAGGTATCTTCCCAAGAGAAATGAAAACATGTATCCACACAAAGACTTGCATACCAATGTTCTTAGCAGGATTGTTTATAATAGCCAAAAATGGCAAACAACCTAAATGTCCATTGGAAATAACCTAACTAGCAAATAGATAGACAAAATGTGGCAGCCATACAATGAAATACTGTTGAGTAACTACAAGGAACAAACTGCAGATACACGATACCACACGGATGAACCTCAAAAACATTCTCATTATGCTCAGTGAAAGAAGCCAGACACAAGAGACCACATAGTGTATAATTCCATGTATATGAAATGTCCAAAAGAAGCTGCAAGGATAGAAAGTAGATTACTGGTTGCTGGAGGTGAGAACAGTGGGGAGAAAATACAAATTAACAGTAAATGTGCATGAGGGATCCTTTGGGGGTGACTAAAACGTTCTAAAGCTGATCTGCGGAGATGGTTGCCCAACTTGGTAAACTTACTAAAAAAATCATTGTGTCAGATGCACAGAAAGGGTGAATTACATAATATGCAAAATAGGCCCCAATAAAGTTAATTTTAAAACTAGAGGCAAGAAGGAGATAAACATTTAATGAACACCTACTATATTCACTGCATCATTGCTTGTGATAGCAAAAGATTAGAAGCAACCTAAATGTCCATCAATAGGAATCTGTTATAATACACCTAAACAATGAAATTTTTTGTTGTTGTTAACAACAATGGGCATTTAAAAAGAATGAGCTAGTTCTGTATGTGTTGATATTCAATGATCTCCAAGATACATTAAGTGAAATAAACAACACATAGAAGTGCAGAGAATACTATCACTTGTACAGTAAAACAGAATCATCATCTAATATGCTTGTTTATACATATGCAATGACTCTAGAGATACACAAGTGACTGGTAGCCTGGTCACCATTGGGAGGATCCCTGAGTGTAGGCATGCCAGTTGGGGACAGTGTGTATCTTTTTGAATATTTCAAATTTATGTATGTTGCCTAATAAACAAGTAAAATTTAATTTAAATATTAATAGTGAGCACCTCCATGTGCGGATGGTGTGCTGGGTGCATGCTCTTTGTCACATGGACGTGGTGAATGCTAAACTGACTGCTCTTCTTTCTGGATTTGTTTTGATTTTTTTTTTAAGGTGAAATAGACAGTCTTCCCATTGATTTTTTTTTTCCTTGCTATTTAAAATCTGTGTCAGTTTCTAATTCTTTAAGGAAGAGCTAAAAAAAAAAAAAGCTCAGGTTTAAATAAAACCCACATGAGAGTTTAGTACCTCCCTGATTTTACAGTTTAAAAATGCACCTGTAACACAGACATGTTAAGTGATTTTTCCAAGATCACACAGCTTGTTAGTGGCAGAGTCCAGATTTCTTGATTCCTTATGCTACGAGATGTGTTCGATAAGATTAGCAGGCTCATTACTTCCTTTCCACTGAAATTATTTCCAATTCCTTTCTCCCTACCATCGTCACTGAGATTTAACATTCTACCGCTTTTTGTAATCATATGCGTAATCTTTAGCCCAATCATTTTAATACTAATCTTATTTAAGTGACTTCCTAATTCACAAATGAAACTTTTCCTATGTCATCCATTGTTAACGAACATTTTCCAACCCCTAAGGGTGAAAACATCAGGCCGCTTTGTACTCATATGCCATTAGCTAGGTCTAAGTCAGTTCCCAGGATCTTTGAACTGATGTCTCTGGAAGATTCTGGTGGATTTTGCTCATGGAGCTCTGCCTCTATGCATTAATTCCATAGGATTCAAAAGTACCCTGGCACAATACGATATCGTGCACTTCAAAATTTGGTAAGAGGGTAGATCTCATGTTCAATGTTCTCACCACAACAAAAAAATAAAGGGACACAGGAAACTTTGGAAGGTGATGAGTATGTCTATTACCTTCATTTCAGTGATGATATTACAAGTGTTTGCATGTGTCTAAACTCATCAAATGGTACACATTAAATATGTGCAGTTCCTTGTGTATCTGTTATACCTCATTAAAGCTGTCAAAGAGTAAAAAGTAGCCCGAGCTCTGAGAAGTTTACTCAAAGTATACAAGCTATCAGATATCTCCCACACAAATTATTTTTCATTGTAACATATACATCTTGAAAAACTCTTAAGGCCTCGGCTAGCAAAATATAGAGAAAGATCAACTAGTTTTTCCAGGAAGATCTGTGTTCAAGTTTTGTTTCTGCTTCACCTAATTTGTGTAATGTAGAGCAAGCTACTTAAGCTTGCTATGCCTCAGTGTGTTCATTTGGAAAGTGGTGGTAATTCAATTTACGCTGTGGGAGGCTGTGAGTGAGAATCTAATGAGATAATGTATTTAAAGTAGCAAAAAATAGGTATTTTACCTACATACTTCCCTGTATGTAAGTAAATTTTACCACATCTTTTAACCCTATTGTGCTATCAACATCTAGAATTCAACATAAATATCTTAATAATCTTTCGATAAAAGTGCTGTTAATTAAATTATTTACTAATTTTTATAGTGAATACTTCCCAACCAATGTGCTAGTGCTTTTCAATTTTGTCATCTAACCTTTTGCACTGCTTGAAAAAAATATACGAGGCTGGGTTCATTGCACTCTGAGGCCGGACTATGCTGTGGAAGAACATTCTAGCTTGTCTGAGCTGAACTTGAAAACAGGCCCATGCTAAATCTTTAAAGTATGAACGCTGCTCAAGGCTAACCTTACGATAAGGGGAGAGATGGTAGGACTTCAGAGGCCTTCCTCCAAAATATCTGAAACCTCCTAAACTGGCCATTTCGCTTGTCTTGCTAACCCCTTCCAAACCTCTCCCGTCACTCAGCAGCCAGACTGCTAATTGGTACTCTTGCTCACTGATTGGTTCATTAACTGAAGTCTAAGCCAATTAGCATGTTGCACTCTCCAAAAAGTAGTTCAGGGTGATCCAATCGGTGCAAAGCTTAGGCCGTTCAGTCAAGAAAGCACGTGGACCCCAGGGGAGGCCAGTAGCTATCTTGGTGCTACGCGAAAGCTGGCCTGAGGTTAAAACCAAAACAGGAGCAGAGACTCCAGGAATGCAGAGAAACAGAGCCAGACCCTGACCAGACTCCTGGACTTTTCATGGTGTAAGCAATAAATCTCCATTATTGTTTAAGCTAGTTTGAATTGATTTCTTTGTTACCTCTAGAAGGCGTACTGAAGCGTCCCTCCCCTCTCCTGCTCAGCCCACAGTGCCTGAAATTCCTGCCATTTGGTTCTCCATTCCAGATCTCTACGTTAGACACTAAGTTATGACAAAGTTACAGGCAAAAATAACAGATTTAAGATTAGAACCACCTTCCATCTCTTTCTGTTCAAATCCCACCAGTTTTCAAATCCCTAGCTCAAATGTTAGCTTCTCTGAAGACTTCCCTCATATCTTCAGCTTGGGGGTAGGGGCGGGAAGCCCCCTCCAAATTAGGGACATCTTGCCTCAGTGTGTTGTCCCCACACGCAGTGTTCCCCACAGGCAGCTAGGCTGTAAACTGTTCTCCTGCAGGGCACCTGATGAATTAGTCTTTTGTGTTCTCTGCAGCACTAGCACATCGTACCTGTGCCTTTGACACGCCTAAGAAGTGAGGCAGATTTAGTGATTGAAAGGAACAAGCACCTGGGCCGCACCAGCAGCGTCACCTGGGACCGCGCACGAAATGCTAATTCTTCAGACCTTCAGAATCAGAAACTCGGTGTGGAGCCCACCAGCCTGTGTTTTTATGAGCTCTCTGGGTTCTGTTGCGCTTGAAGGTCTGAGAGCCAGTGGACTCAGAGTAAGGTCTTAAATTAGGGATCGAGGAGCAAACAAGCCTGGTTATCTTGGAGGAGGGATGAAGATCAAGTGGAGATCAAGGTGAGTTGTGCGGCCCCTAGACACGATGATAGCAGCCACAGAGCAGCTGGCCCTGAGGGCTGGGGTGCAGTGTGCCCAGACCTGAACTACCTGAGCTTCCCTTCAACCTGGTGTTGTCTCTTTGACCTGATGTCCAGAGTCTCCTGATCAGCCTTGTCCATTTGGGCCATGCCAGGTGGGTGTGTCTCTGCAGAGATCCCTATAAGGGTTGTAAACATTTTTAAATGTGCTTTTCTTTTATATAAGTCAAGTGATTATTTTTTTTTTTTAATTTTTGCCAACCCTAAGATGACACGATCACTTTGTCTCCAGTCTCCTTACATTTTTGCGTTTTTAATTTTCCTTTTCGGCAGGATTAATCATGGAATAACAGGATTCCTAACAGTGAACCTGTGAGTAACCGAAGTAGAGGATTTATCAAGGTCCTCTGATGTATGTGGGGAAAAGCTGTGAGGTATCTCAGTAAAAACTAGAGGCAACAAAAAAAGCATCTGATAAGGTTCTTCAGAGCTATCTGACAACCCCTGCTTGTGATTCTTGTCTGCCCTCTCCCCTCCCTGACTCACCGTCACTCCCTCTCCGTTGCGAACTTTCATCACTGATCTTGCAATCCCAGCCCGCAGTGTGGTCCCTAGTCTGGAAGCTACACCGCTCCCGAGATGGCCCACCTGCTACTGTCTCTGCTCAGCCTCTCTAAGGGCCAGTCCACTTCTGAGAGCTCTCACCTCCACTACCAACCCTGCCACTTTTCAGTGGAAGGCTGAGTTATAATCTTTGAGGAAAGGCTGTGCTTGCGCCTTGCTTTTCATAGTTTTCATAATAATTACAGACATCATCCTGTGTACATAGATTTACCTTAGCTTCTGTTCTTAGGGATTTCTGTGCACTCATATTTAAATATGTACAGATATGTATGAAATAGCATTCTCAGATGATGTTGCCAAAACTTGACCTCTGCTTTTACGTAATAAATATACCATCAACTAGTTTCGGTAAAAAATATTTTTTTCTTATTGATCGTAGATGCATTCTAAAATAGAATCCTTTTTTATTTTGCTTGCAAACATATTGCTTCCAAGTGCAGAATTTTCCTCAAAGACTCTTAATTGTCTGTGTTATGTTTGTTTAATCATTGCAATGATGTCAATAATGTATAGTTTCTATTACTTTATATAGCTTATATTGTGATATTACCCTGAAGTTTTAGCAAAAAGAGAGAAGCCTTTTTTTTTTTAAGACAGAGTCTCACTCTGTTACCTGGGCTAGAGTGCCGTGGCATCAGCCTAGCTCACAGCGACCTCAAACTCCTGGGCTCAAGTGATCCTTCTGCCTCAGCCTCCCCAGTAGCTGGGACTACCGGCACGCGCCACCATGCCCAGCTAATTTTTTCTATCTATTTTTAGTTGTCCAATTAATTTCTTTCTAATTTTAGTAGAGACAGGGTCTCGCTCTTGCTCAGGCTGGTCTCGAACTCCTGAGCTCAAACAATCCACCCGCCTC
>CAUYSK010020449.1:0-92093 GCA_963575035.1 Avahi laniger
ATCACTGCCAGTGCTGTCCAAAGCTGGCCTTATGACATCAGGGGCCAAATGTTAATAGTTCTACCATTGCTGCCTCAGCAGTTCCTAATATCTCTACCACAATGTGCACTACTCTCCCTTCCCATTTCTCCTTCCACCTCCATTTCCCACAGGTGAATCTATCTCATGAAAATTAAGTTATATGCAAGTCTTAAATTATACTTCCTGGATTTCTAGAAACTGGCAAAAAGAAATCAATCTAGAATACCACTGGGAAAAGTACTAAATTTGATTAAATATGTATTTAGCCTTTTGACTACTCAAAGTCCGTGTATATCTCCATTTAAATGTCCACACAATGGCTGTAACAAGCTGATCTTGCCTGACACGCTGCTACTATTCCTCATACAAATGAAATTCAATCACACGCAACCCACCCCAGAAAAGGTGTTGCAATATTCATTAACTATTACAACTGTTTTAAGTTTTATTGAGGCATAGTTATACAAAAAAATGCACATGTTTGATGTACACATTTTGATGAGTTCAGACATATGCATACAGCCATGATGCCATCACCTCATTAAAGTACTAAACATATCCATTACCTCCAAAAATTTCCGTGTGTGTGTGTGTATGTGTGTGTGTGTACGTGTTTTATTTATTTTCTCTGCGTGTGGTAAGAACACTTAACATGAGATCAATCTTGTTAACATATTTTAAAGTGCACAATACCACATCGTTAATTATTTCTAACATCCATTTCTCTTCTAATTTAGTCAAAATATCACTTATAATTTCTAGAAATTTTTGATTAAGGTATAGAGTCAACCACCCCTGTAGTATAGTAAAAATGTCTTAGCCCAAATTTTCTAGAAATTATATACATGTATGTGTGTGTGTGTGTGTGTGTGTGTGTGTGTGTGTGTGTGTGTATCTCAGATGGGCAGTCAGCAGTGGCAATAACCAGGTCAGACTGATGAGTGGCAATCTCTATTAGGTTTATGCAACCCCTGTTCCTTCTATCATAACCACTTAGTTTATAAGGCAAGAGTAATTTTGATAGCCACAGAACATGTCACGTTATCTACCTGACTTCGAATGCCTTCTTTGCAAATGTACTTTTTGCTCAGTAAACATCCTGACATTCTGAAAGGTCCATCCATGAGCCTTTTGTCTAAATCGTCTTATTACCCATCCTCCAAGCTGTTTTCCCCTAAATCTCTGATAATCTGTCAAAATCATTAGCATCTACACCAAGTAAGTGTATAGTCTTACCTTAGAACACCTATCCTTCCAGTCAAAAAAATTGGCATGCCGTTAGATGTTCCCCCCCACAGGAAAGATTTATTTTCTCCGCTATTGGTAAGGGCCTTCTCTATGTGTGCTTACAGAACTACAGTAGGTATCCTCCTATTGCTGTTAGCGTATCGATTAGAGTTATCAGCTAACCAGGTTCACTTAAACATCATTCAGGAGGTCATAAGGATTTTTCTATGAAACTATAAATGTGAATCATGTGAGAGAAGACAGTGGAACTGGCATACCAGCATTTAAGCCCTCAGGAAGTTTTCAATTACAGTTTTGAGACATAAATCCATGAGATGATGAAGTGCTACTTAACACACTTAATTTTATGGTTTGGAGGACCAGGGAACCTGGGGTCATATGGATGCTAGGTGACCTAGGGTTGGATTAGGGTTTCTACAGGGGCAAATCAGCAAACCTGGAATTGCCTTTAAATAGAAAGATTTTTTGCTCAACAAAATATGGCTTTGGTAAAACAAAGGCAAATGATAGCAGCAAGAAAATCCTACTTCTTCTGTAATTAATCTACCTAAGCTTGCCTCATAATATGTATGTCACGATTTGCATATCCACTAAGTTGTAACATTAAATCCTCAGGATAAAGTCCCATTCATGCTTGTACTTCAGCCTTGATCAGCTTGAAATTATTAGAGCTTACAAGCTACGGTTCACAGAGGCAATGCAACAGACCCAGTGGTATATATTGACTTCAAATCTAAAAGAGAATCAGTAAGCATTTTGCTTCTTTCACAGTGGAAGAGATATAAGATGTAGAATCTATCTTTTACTTTGGAGGGACACTCAGAAAGTAATTAAGGCAACAGGAGCCTGAATTTTCATGTGGTTTGTCTTCCTCTCTCAGCCATAAAAGTAACTTGCCAAGAAATCTAAAATACCTATGACTTCCTACCCACCTAGACATACCATCTTGAATAACCTATCCAGAGATCTACCGGCCTGTCCTATTGCAGCTTAAGGTGATTAAATGAAAAAAATTATCATTATTATAGACAGCTGATATAAACATCTATCAATATTATAAAGGTATATTGCTGTCTTCCAGTTAAAAAATAAACAAATAAGTGCTGCCAGTATTTCCTTATTAAAGAATAGGGTAAAAAAAATGTTACCAGATCAGCAACTGTGTATGTAGGCAGAGTTGGGTAGATTTACCCCAGGCAAAGAGTGTCTGTGTTGCTATGGTCATGGCTGTGCAGCTAAGTAGGACCTTTTGGGTTTCCCAAGTCATTAAAGTACCCATAGTCATTAGTCACTGCCAAGATACTCATGGTTCACATTTTGTGACTACTTTTTTGGTCCTGTTCTCTATCATGATAAGCATGCCCACTAGGAATGTAGATAATACATAGTACACTTTGATACGTTACTCTGGGAGTCCATTGTCCTCACTGAAAGCAGGGATATCATTTAAGAATAGCACCTCATGATGACCATAGTCAACAGAAAACAGTCACTACAATGAGTTTTCATTGCCAAAGCTAGTGTTAGCTTCTTTCATCCTTTATCAATGCCACGATCCAGGAAGTGTTTTCTAGACCTTCTTGTTTGACATAGCTAGGAGGAGGGCCAATATGTTACAAATGATGAGTCTACTGTAATATTCCTGTCTCCCTAAGACATTGGGTTCTTTTTGTGTATAGCATGCCAAGAAATATGTGGGTTCTCAATTTCATTTGACAAAGACCACTGATGAGTTCAAGATTCAATCAAACAGCCAAATAAACATTTGTAATCCCTCCCTAGAATTCCATTGGCAGATCAAACTGAAATTCTGTTTATTGACCTGGTTAGTGAGCATTCCAATCATTAGAAATTGGTAAGTAAGGAGAAATTAGTAAGAAATTATTAAGGAGAAATGAATTACGTTGTAAGAGGAAAAAGAGTCACGAGTTTTCCAGGATCCAAGTGAAGAAAATATATTTTTGTAGAATAAGGGAATTATTCGCTGTGTCAAATGCAACTTATGAACTTTATTGTTTAACCACAGAAAACTGACCACTGCATTAACAATATGGAGGCCATTGTTATAGTTGGGAAGAGCTATATTAGTGTAATTCTGGAGACCAAAGTCTGACTAAACTGCATTTAGGGGGAAAAGGAAGGAGATAAACTGGAAACAACAAAAATAAATAAATTTGTACAGAATTTTTGCCATAAAAAATAACAAAGAAATGGCGGGTTCTGGGCTCACTGGAGAGGGACATAGGGAAACAGGTTTTTTTTTTTTTTAACATGAATGATATTATAAGTTGGTTGTTTGCTGATGGAAATAGGTAATAAGGGGAAAGTTGTTCTGGGAAAGAGAGAACACAATCAGAAAATGATGTTCTTAAGGATATGAAAGGAGTCAAATCTTATACACGAATGAATGGTTTGGCCTTGATAGGAGGAAAAAACACAGTCTTCCTACAAGGACCAAAAGAAAAACAAGGAATGAGTGCAGTTGCTTGCCTGCATGTTGAGGTAGTAAATGTAGTAGATTGTACGTAGAAAATTTTTTTTTCTGATCGGTTCTCCTTTCTCAGTGAATTAGTAACTAGAAACAACAGCTGAGGATGGAAAGTTTCAGGAGTGGAGAGGGCATGATCAGACCCTGCAGACTGTGGAGGATGAAAGCATAACAGAAATGTGGTAGGAAAAGCATTATTGAGAGTCTAACTGAGGTCAATGTAAATGAATTTAAAGTATAACAGTCATCATGCTTGTTTATTTTTCCTTAGCTTTGTAGAAAAGTTGCTTTTTGGAAAAGTGAGTTAATTTAAGTTGGACAGGTAGACAATTTGTTGTGTTAGTCTTTCCTATCCATATAGAATATACAGTTTATAAAAGCAAAGTATTCATTCTCTTGTTTAGTGCAATATCCTCACTATTACAATTCCTGGATTATAAAATTGCTCAATAAAGATTTGTTGAATGGATAATAATTAATGAATCCATGGGTAAACAAACATATTAATACTTTCTTTCTAGACAAAACTAGTTATTTACCAACACTCAACCCAAAGTTTTTAAAATTTTTTCCCTCGAATTTTCTCTTTTCCCTGGCCACTATATTTCTTCATTCTATCATTTCCAAAAGTTATAAGTAAATATCCTCTATCATAGTATTCATTAAATAATCATAAGTGCTACGATAAAGCACTTTTACTATGTTGGTATTTGAAACATTTTTACAAAACTCTTAGAATTTGTCACTAATATTCTAGAGCCAGACAAAAGGTAAGTTCCCAAAGGTAAGCTCCTCTGTGCATATACACAAGAACATTCTTAGTTTCTGTTGGTCACCATCTGCCTAGGCTAAAAAAAGAACAGAATATGCTTAAACCTGACTTATCAACAAAGTTTTGTTTATATAATTCTTCCCAGACAGTGATATATTAGACCATGTGGTTTTAAATATTTGTGTCTGAAAACTTTCTGCAAAGTTAATGATATTTTTCTTCCTGCCCATGTAACATGGAGAATCTGTGAAAGGAAATTTAGACGTGACAGGTAATTTTATTGCCTGATTTCACACCTTGGCCTACCCATCCCAGCTCTGGCCCAGCATAGACACCTTGATACATAGTAAGGATTCAATAAACATCTGTTAAAGAAATGAAAAATTTCTTATGATAATAATAATAGCTAACTTTTATAACACTTACTACTGCCAAGAACTCCTTTAAGTGTTAATCCTCACAAAAACAATGTCAACAATTGATTTCCTGAAAATATCCATTTTTTTATTCTTTTTGTTACTCTGTTTTGGATCCCTCTCTTGGTTAGAGACATTTATCACCTTGTGAGATTTAGAGGGAAGCAGATCCTACATCCCACTAGAAAGATGAAAATCCCAGGTACTGGCTTTCCCAGCTTCCCCTTGAAGCTAGAATGTGAACAGCTATACTAAGCAGACACACATACCTCAGAAACTGAATTGGGAGATAGTGACAAAAAATAATTAGGGCCACAAAAAAATCAGCCCAGTTGGAGTGGCAGCTGCAATTAGCTTAATTTCCCAAGAGCACCTCTGTCTTGTTGGAACGAACTGCAATGTTAGATCCTCTGCAGTGATGCTATTCCTATCTTAAACAAGAATTGAACAGATTGTTCTTTTGTTTCCCTTTGTTCCAGCCCAATTGTTTGAACTTGGTTCTCTAGTTTCTTAGTGATTTCTCAGCTATATAATCCTATTCAACTAATTATTTTAAAATTAATCAGCCACAGTAGATTTCTATTTCTTGCAACTAATATATTTGATTGATATACTCACATATTACCTTAAATTAGGAGACACATTTAAAATTAATTCCTAATTAATAAAATGTATTAAATAATTTGAAAATATATTGATTGCATATGGTACTGAGCCTTGAGGGAATACAATAGTGAATGATGAATTCCTTGTGACCTTATTGTGCAGCAGATGAGTTAAGCCATGTTAATAATTGATATACAATTAATAAGTTCCAAAAGAGAAATAAAGTATCCAAAAAATCTACTGGAGAGAGATTATTTTCACCATGAGTTTTCTGGGAAGATTCATTTGAAATAGGAAACATTGATCTATGCTTCAAAGTTAGGGAACATGAACTAAGAGAGGGAGTACCACGAACAAAGCCAGATGGTGAGATGGTGCAAAGCCCATCTCTAGTTTTGCAGAAACACCCTGAGGAAGGGCTGGAAAAGGCCAAAAACTTAAGTGATTATTGGGGCCAAGGATACTCTATAAAGATATAAATAAGCCAGTACATAATGGTCTCAGTGGTGCAGCCTGTAATGACAGTGCTTCAACCCTTTAAGACATTTGGTTTTGCATTTTTTCAGACAAAGTGCTTATGAAATAAAATATAAAATAAAGCTGCAGCTGCTAGTTTCTGACCTCTGGTGTATGGTATCTGATCTTTTTTATATAGTCTAGAGGGTGCTTTGAAATTTTCTAAGTAAAGGAAGAACAGAATAGATGAGTAGTTCAGGAAATTCAATCAATGTTGGTCTTTAAATAAATTTGGGAACAAAATTATTCAAGTTCCTCCTTTTGAACAGCATTAAGAATTCCCTGTGGAATAGGAATCTTTATTCAGTTTGAGCTCCACAGGGAGATCTACGCTTTTACCTCTCCAAGCTTGCTTCTTTGGATCAGGCACATTGTGGTATTTTTCTTCCTTTTCATTCATGTTTCTAATTTACGGTTAATTCTGAACCACATAGCAAAAATGCTTTGGCTCAAACACGATAGAAGTTTATTTCTCAGCCATGTAACAGGCCTAGTGGGTAATATCTACTCCAGGATTTATTTTAGGAACCTTCACTGACTGGGCACACTATCATCTACAACACATTTCCAAGTTCACTCCAGGAATCACGGTTTCCAGTCAGACAAAAAGGCAAAAAAAAAGAAAAAAAAGAATATATTCCACACCAAGGGAATTTCTGTTTGTGCATTTATTTTTAAGAAAATATAGTGGAAGTTGCATATATACGTATGCTCATATTCCCTGAGTGAGAACTTAGTCATATGACCACAAGGAATGCTGCGTAAAGTAGGCTTCCCAGGAAATCAAGTATCCAGAAAGGAGCAGGTGAGAGGGGCAAACAAAGGTCTTCTTCCTCATCTCCATTTGTCTTCTATACTTCACACAAACAAAAATATTACCTGTTAGAACCTACTTTACTTCCATATTCCTCACGAAGACATAGAGTGATAGACATGAGAGAAACTCTAAGAGAGAATACAGAATATCTTGGATTTTGTATTGCATTTTCAATTTCATTTTGGACTTTTAGGTAGAAGAACTTAAGTCTAATATTTGACTCAGCTTTTAATTTTTCCATTATGAATATCAATATTTTCTAGTGACATGCAAATATTTTTATTGACATCTGAGTATATCCTATTTTATGCTGCATACTTAACAGAAATGTAGAAGTCAAAATGGTTTTATATACTTTTTATTGACATCTGAAATTTATTTGGAAGTTTTTGGTTGGTTGGTTGGTTGGTTGGTTAAGGGGATAAGGAAAGTCACAATGCATTCTTTTCTTCAAATGGAATAGGATATTTTAAACTGCATTTCTGTGGTAACCAGCCTCCAAGAGCTCTCAGATGATTCCTGCCTCCTGCTACTCACAAATCACTGGAGTCCCTCTCTCAATGAATAGAACTAATTAGAGTAACATATTGTGGAAATGGTGGAGTGTGATTTTTGAGGCTAGGTCATAGAAGGCATCTGGGTCCTGTCTTTCTGTGTTGATTTACTCTCTCTGAGTGAAGAACAGAACATGTCATGAGGTACATAAGTAGGCATAACTAGTGTGATACAAGTGAGCCATCTCGAAGGCAGATTCTCCAAACCAAGCCAACCCTTCAGAAAATCGCAATACTGAAAACATCTTAACCATGTATCATAAGATACTCCAAACCAGAATCACCCAGCTAAACTGCACCTGGATTACATAAGAAACATTTATTTTTTAAATTTTATTTTAATTGATAAATACTAAATCATATATATTTATGGAGTACAATGTGATATTTTGATATATGTTTACAGTGTGAAATAATTAAATCAGGCTAATTAACAAATTTATCACCTCACATATTTATCAGCTTTTTGTGATGAAAATGTTTAAAATCTACTCTGGATGGGGAAGAGGAGATGTTGATCAAAGGACACAAAGTTTCAGTTAGACAGGAAAAATATTTATTATTTTAAGCCACTGAGTTTTTACATAGTTATTTACACTGTATAGGCAACTAATACAATTTTCAACATATTAATAGAATACATCTCTGTACATCTACTTACATTTTATTCTATGTTCAATACAATATAACCTTGAAGTTGTTATAGTTTTCACACTGAATGATGGTACAATTTTTGTCTTCATTCTCCTGTGTAGAAATTATCCAGTGAGCTTTTCCTATGAACAGGATTTGGGCCACATAAGAAAGAAAATTGACTGGAGTTTATTTTCCAGAAAGGCTTCATAGAAAAGCAAAGTGAATCCCCAGATATAAAGAATCTGAAAACAAACTACAACCAATGAGTTGGAAGAAAGAGCATCATCTGCAACAAGAGAACAGATGAGATATTGCCCAAAATGTACATTGATTATCCAAGCACTCTATAAAAACGTTTAGGAGAGAATTAGCTTTAACCACCTCCCCAACTTTAAAAGTACAATTCCAGTGTACAACATTACCAATCCTGATAATTTTTCTGACCATCTTTCTCCCCATTCCTGTACTACAAGCTTGATAACAGATGTGGATCAGGAACAACTCTTAGCAGGTTAGAAGCAGCCAGCTATTGTTCCTCTTCCTTCATCACAGACTTTTCCATTGCAATGAATCCAAACTGCAGGGTGGAGGGAAGAGGCGAGCACTTTGACTTTGAATGAAGTTCAAAGTTTGATTTTGACACGACATTGGGGCTTCTCGTAACTTAGTAAATACAATTTGTATTACAAAAGCATGATAAGTCATTAGTAAAAAAGGTTCTTTATATTTATCCAGTAGCAGAGGGAAAATTAGCTCCTCTATATCTGTGTAAAGCAATAATGAGAAACCAAAATAATACAGCTTTATTATTAAATCCCCAAAGTCATATATTTTAGGATAATAGTTTGATAGGAAATGTGTAGATTTATATAGACCAAAAACAGAGGTTTGATTGATGCAACAGTTTCTAAAAGTATACATGCAAAAATAATAATTTTCACTTTAAATGTAACAAAATCGAGCTAATGTATTTTATCAGAGGAAAAAGCTGCTTCTGTCCTCATTTTATTTTGTAAAACAATATACAATGTAAAGAAGGGATGTTTTTCCTTATGAATGTAATTAGTTGGAGGAGTTTGATAACCAGACATAAAAAGCTTTGTAGAAATTTCCAGGCACATTGTACTCTGACATATTTCTTCACAGTTTTCAGTAACATTCTGAGGGGCACAAATAGGTGTATCACCTTATTTACATAATGGAGCCGTGGAGTCAGCACAGCTATTGCCCAGGCTATCATGTCAGTGAGAGCTTTAGAGTTTCAGCTCAGGTTTAAGAAGAGATTCCAATATGCATCGAAATCAGTCAGGTATCTATACACACACACACACACACACACACACGCACGCACGCACGCACGCATGCACATATATATATTAAATTTCAAACAAGAACCTAGAAATGGTTGAACCAAGTTCATTTCCAGCCCAAGCAAACTTGTTTAAATTGATAGGGTACTAAAAAATACATAGAATGCAATACACTTAATTCAATTTTTACTTTGTTTCAGAGGACAGTTTGATAATAAACATTTTGATGTTACTTTGACATAATGCAAAATCCTTCAGTAAATTAAAAGTTTCTATTTTCAATCTATTACTAGAAAATGTTAACAATTGCATGACTAATTTAAAAAGGCTGGTATTAGGAAAAAGAATCCATAAAAGATCAGCTTTATGTATATGCATTTTAACAACTTTTTCACATAGTGCTATGTTAGGAAAAAGAGCATTTTATCTATAGTCTAAGCAGTTTAGTTTTATAGAATCATATTTTAATAATAAAACAGTTAATATGCCTAGCTTTCTAAAATTAGCACCAAAAATATGGAGACCTGGAATCGGTAAACAGCTGTGTTTTCATATTATATTTAATTATGAGAAAAAAAGAATAACTTTTAATGCTACAAATGCACTGTGGTTTATGATTATGTGTCATTTACCTAAGAACCATTGTGTAAAAATGACAAACATAGAATCATAAAAAGAAAGAAGTAGAAGACTCTTTAAACCTCATTAAACCCAATCCTTCATTTTCAGAGAAGGAAAGTAAGATCCAACATGCAGACTAATTCTTTAATGGTGGAAGATAACTGATTTTACTGACAGCATTTATTAAACAATGATAAAATTCTCACAATTGTGAATTTTCAGTCTTTTTCTGCTGATGGTTGCAAGGCCTGTATTCAGCATAACTCATACCATCTTTGCTTGACTCTCCAGTTGGTGGCTATGTTTCAGGATCCAGTGAGAAGGAGGCATTCTTTTGTGTTTTACTCTCTTCTTTCTCTTTAAAAGAAAATTAGGGGGAAATAACATGTTATCTTCCAAGAATCCCTATCTTAATAATATATTTATTTACTCAAAAGGGAACAATGTTCATCTCTATCATTACAGTAACCAGCTGTAAGATGTTCCCAGCAAATTCACATTATCCTTTCTTAGTGTACGACAAACCTATTTAATTTACAACTCACTCTCCACCTCCAGCTTCTGCCAATTTAAGTATAATCCCCTCTAAACATGACAGGGTTCTTTAATTTTAAAGTTAAATTTATTTTAAACACTGTAAATATCTCCTAGAACATAAAATGTAAGCAAAAAAATGCAATAGTAGTTTTCTTAATTATACTCAAATTTAAATATAGCATGTTCAAACTGTATTTTTTTATCTAGTTAGAAAAGCATTGGAAAATCATTATATTCTATGCTTTAGAACGAAACATAGTTCAATGAGTATAGATTCTAATCCATGATTCTGAGGAATAACTAAAGATCTAGAGCAGCAGTCCTCAACCTTTTTGGGACTGTTTCTATGAAAGACAATTTTTCCACAGACTGGGGAGGTGGTGGGCGGAATGGTTTGGGGATGATTCGAGCACATTACATTCATTGTGCACTTTATTTCTATTGTTATTACATTGTAATATATAATGAAATAATTATACAACTCATCATAGGTTGGGGACCCCTGATCTAGAGGTTTGACTGAACTAGAGAGTAAAGTCCACTATCTCACCCACTTCAGACAAAACAAACTCTTTGTGTCTCAGTTAAAATGCACAACACATAATTATTACTTCATAAAGTTGTCTGAAGAAGTAAGAGAACCTATATGAATATGCCTAGCTGAGTTCCTGATTATTTGTATTCATTCAGTAAAAATTTGTTTCAATGTTTCTTCAGTAAATGCGTTTTTCCCTCTTAGAAGGGAAATTTTTTTCAACTTTCTACATTGGTTTATATGTGTATTTTTATATGTATGTCTATTTTTATTTTATTTTTATTTATTTATTTATTTATTTATTTATTTATTTTGAGACAGAGTCTCACTCTTTTTCCCCGGGCTAGAGTGAGTGCCGTGGAGTCAGACTAGCTCACAGCAACCTCACACTCCTGGGCTCAAGCGATCCTCCTGCCTCAGCCTCCCGAGTAGCTGGGACTACAGGCATGTGCCACCATGCCTGGCTAATTTTTTCTATATTATTTTTAGTTGTCCAATTAATATCTTTCTATTTTTAGTAGAGACGGGGTCTCGCTCTTGCTCAGGCTGGTTTCGAACGCCTGAGCTCAAACAATCCGCCCGCCTTGGCCTCCCAGAGTGCTAGGATTACAGGCGTGAGCCACCGCATCTGGGCCTATTTTTATTTTTGAAAATGATTTTTTGAAGAAATCCATTGTCAGTTGTTTTTAGTCATAATTTTCACTAAACAGAAATTTTCATAAGATTTCTCAATGTATTTATTGCCATATATAATGGAATGATTTTTAACAAAGTAAATAAGTGCAAATTTTAGAATTCAAGTGTTTATATAATTACTGATATGTATGACAAATTCCCATTCAAGTGTAGTCTTAGAGCTGAAAAATAGAAGTTAGATGTATGCATTAGCCTAGATATACCAGTGTTCCTCAGTATATTTATATAAATAGTTTATGTTAATATTAGTAATATCACTGGACATAATAGAGTTAAGAATACAAAAATGATTTTAAATTTACTTAGTCTGTCTCAGATCCTGTAACTGTCCTTGTCCTATTTGCTTTAAACTATTACATATTTACAAAAGTGGATCCATTGCATAACAATGTAATAGGGCTTATATTCTTGCAAACTTTAAAATTCATAGAAAAAAAGATTTATAGGGTTTTTTTCTTTTTTGATCCCTGGCTTCGTTTCAAAAATTGTAACTTCAAAAACAGAGTAACTTTACTTGATAGCCTAAACGCTCTGGGTGAAATTTATTTATCTTTCTGAGCTCAGCATCCCAATGAGAACCAGGAAGTGCACCCTGGGATAATTCCATCTTCTTAATACATAGGGCTGCTCCTTGCAGTTTATCCAAAAATTTCTGTATAACCTCATGCCAAAGAATGGCAGAATCTAGAAAGGAATTGACTGTTTTTTTGCTCCAGCCAAGGCCCTCTCCATTCCTCTTGCACAAGCCTCAGTAACTTCTTACTTAAAAGATATGAGTATAATTCCTAGCCTACCAGTTTAGTTGGTTTATACTTCTTAATCTCTTCCAAATCTTAATAACAGAACACACATTCCTGTCCCTGCCATCCTGTCCTATTCATTTATTTTTCTTTCAAAACCCTCTTCTACTTTTCTACTATTTTACAAACCATTAAACTTATAATAATGGACTGATTTAATCAAGGATTTCTTTTTTTTTAATTTAGTAGTGTATACATATTTATGATATAAAGTCTATTGGCACCAAAATCTAATAGGAAGAGATGAGAATGGTAGGGGAGTGGATTTCATTGTGATCGTAAGGTGTTCATGGCACTTAACACCTGAAAGTCAGGGACACTAAATGTCATGTGAGGAGACATCAATGTTAAAGAATAAAGGAAATTCCTTCTGCTGTCCCAAATCCCAAATGTTACCTCATTAAGAAATGTTGAATATTAGATCTTTAAGTCAATTTTCGTTTGATTTTTCCACATGAATATTAATGAGATTCATATTTTCCAAAGTTTAGTAATGACAACCTAATAATGTTAGTTATGATTTGGGGTATAACAGGGCATTTTTTTTTCAATAGTAGTGTTTATAATTAATACAAATAAATAAAATTAGATATACAGTAATACTAAAGATTTAATTAATGTAAGTGATTTAAACTAGGATAATCAAGTATGTCATATTTTAAAACAAAGCATAAAATATTAAATCAATTAAAATCAATGTGATGTTGTAGATATTACAGAAATATACTGAAGGCAGTAAGCAAATGACGGCTGTTTGGGAAACACTGAATTTGGTGTGGAGGTTTGTGTCTGTGCATGCATGTATGTTTAATAACACAATTTTAATAAATATAATGTTAGTATATGTACCAACCCAAATAAAAACTTTTTTCCCATGTAAGTTCATACATTCTCATATACATATATTAAGAAGAAATGACAGATTTTTAAGGTTGTTAATATAGCAAACATACTTCACCGTCTGATAGTTTCCAAAACTCAAGTATGTAAATGTTAAGTTTATCACTATAAACCAAAATAATTTAGTTTTTCATCCCTCTATTTATGGTTAAAATTTTAATCTTGACGATTCTTCTGTCTCTTCTTCTAGACAATACTTGATCAAAATGCAGGGTTCTTTCCCTTACTGTTCACCATTTCTTCTGCTTCGGGATTATCTAAATTGCAAAGGAATTTAGGCATGTCCCCAGCACTGAAGAGCATCATTACATACACAAGTCTCTCCTGTTCTCTGCTGACATCCTATGGGAAGTAGCTGTCCTCCTTTGGGGATCCTTAGAGTGAGTTTCCATGCTCTGCTGTGTGTAATCGATATATGCACTTTGGTTACCAGTTCCAGGTATTCTACTCTTTCTCAGACTGACCACAAGCCTTTCAGATGTTCTAGACTGACTATTTTCCTTCTGATTCCTCCTTGGGTATAACAACGTTTAGCTTCTCTTACAATTCAGTGTATTGCACAAAGTTCTATAAGGCTGCCCTAAGTCCCATTTTCCTGGATACGTCACTCAATCTTCCCTGTTCTTCAGTGTCAGTTGGTCATGTTTAAAAGTCCCAGTTTAAAAGTCCTGAAAGTGAGGCATAAGTTCACAGATTTCTTGCCATCTCCTAAACCACTCTGGAAATTCTGCTGCGAAATCCACCCTACCCTCCCTCAGACTTCCTCAGTGAAAGGAAAGCAGGAGGCAGAGTTTCCACAAACAGCTAAACACTCATGCTCTTCTTTTTCAATCTTCTTCAAAGTTTTTATCCCTAGTTCAAAAATTTTTCATACCTTTTGTTCTGCATAAAAAGAAACCTTTCTTATATCATCTTGCATTTTTCTACCCTTGGTGCTTTAGGCTACAGAGACTGATTAATTTGGTAATCAAGAGAAAATTTATCAGAATTAAATGTTTAAAAAAATTTGCAGGCCGGGCGCGGTGGCTCACGCCTGTAATCCTAGCTCTCTGGGAGGCCGAGTCAGGAGGATTGTTTGAGCTCAGGAGTTTGAAATCAGTCTGAGCAAGAGCGAGACCCCGTCTCTACTAAAATTAGAAAGAAATTAATTGGACAACTAAAAATATATAGAAAAAATTAGCCGGGCGGGTGACACATGCCTGTAGTCCTAGCTACTCGGGAGGCTGAGGCAGGAGGATCGCTTGAGCCCAGGAGTGTGAGGTTGCTGTGAGCTAGTCTGACTCCACGGCACTCACTCTAGCCCAGGGAAAAAGAGTGAGACTCTGTCTCAAAAAAAAAAAAAAAAAATTGCAAATGTGTGGCTCTTGCAATCTAAATCCAAATTGTGTTTCAAGACAGTTTTGGAACTCAAAGCCAACAATTTCACATAGTTTTCTATTCAGGCTCTTTTAAAATTCTCTGTTTCCTGGGGCAATAAGGTTTGACTTATGGTCAATTATTAATGGCAAAAGAACTGCATGAAGGAATGTGTTTGGCAAGAAGGAAAATATATGTGTGTATTAATTTGGAATATCCCATTGCTAAAATCAAAATCAAGTATATTTTAATAAACAAACAAAAAATAGTATCAAATGTGCCTATTTTTTGAATCACAATGAAGAATTTTTTTTTCTTATCAATAAAAATCCTGATAAGGGTAAAATGGATTAAAGAAACAACATTCTAAATATCTTTGTTCTAATATATAATAGAATGAAACGTTTGAATACTCCAAGGCCAATGGTATACATATTTATGGCATGCCCAACTAAGGATTAATAAATTAAAGAATTTTTCTCTTTTTCACTGTCCATCAAATGCCTGGTTCTATTATCAGTGGATTGTGAGTCCTGAACTAAAACTCAAAAATGCTCTTTTAAAGAGCAACATGGCAGTGGACCTGAAGGTCTAAATATCACTGAAAGGGTTATTTAATCTTTCTCCACTGTGTTCATGTGTTGAGCTCTCAATGATTTTTAGCTACAAGTCTACTCAGTATTTAGAGTAAAAGTCAAGAATGTTGCAATCTCTACTTGATGTAGCAGAGATATTTAAAGAAAGACATACATTTATACATATGCAGTGATGTACCTAAAGTATGATTCATTTTTTGATCTTTGCTATGATAGCACAACTCAAAAACTCTTTCTATAGGTCCACTTGTCTAATATTCTCTTTATTTCTGCATAATTCCATGAATGATTCTGTTATAAAACTATTTCTGTTCACGGAAATGTAATTCAAGCAAACAGAATTCCGGTTATGCTTGCTAATAACTATTGAAATCTAAGCCAATGAATTAACCTTTTGATCTTACTTTTCTGCATTGAAATCTTTTCTAAAAATATAATTAGTAAAGTTAATTTCATAATTTCACACTAGTTTCAACCTAATTTGGTCACTATGCATGAGCAAAACCAATTTTAAAACAAGTGTTTGTAAATACATCGTATTTTGCTCGAATAACCATCATCACTAGGAAGAAGACTTATTTCTGTATAGTGAAACCATTTTACTACTTGGGGGTTATCTGAACAGTAAGCCTCTGTTGACATACTTAAAATTGCTTTTCTGTACTGAATTATAAATTAATGTTTCAATCAAGATGATCTGTAGCTTTAAGATATTCAAAAGAAAATATGGCTTAACTTATTTAAAATCATGAAAATATCCTGTGGAAGATATTTTTAAAATATGATCTCACAGTTATTTTAAAATATAGATTTGTGTCAAGTGAACTGTCTGACCTTAGAAAACTGATAACTTCCTTACAGTGAAAGAGCAAAAATATCTTTTACCTATCTGGCATTAGGAGTTCTGTATGGATAAAATAAGATTATAACTATTAAAACACTTTCAAAATAAATATTCTTTATATCACTCAGGTATTGTTAAATAAAGAAATATTAACATAATATTCTTATGAAGTAATATAGGTCATGTCATCCTCTGGCCAAAGAGACTTAAGAGGCTCCTGTAATCTCCCATGTTCATTCAGTTTTCTCTACCTGACACACTACCCTCCACAATATAGTTATAATCTGTTTTCCAGACTCATGTTCTACTACCTATGCAAATGTGGAACTTCATCCATCATAATTTCAACTACTTGTCTCACAATTTACCACCTCAGAATTTTTTTTCATTATCCCTTTATCCTAGAATGTGTCTTCCATCTCTACCCAAAAGCAGCTACCTTATTCTCATTTCTATCTCCAGGATCTTGTAAAAGAATAGGAAAATAGTAAGATTTCTGCAAATAGTAACAGAATCGAACTTATATAACTAACAGTAGTCAGCCTAATATTACATCTACCTTTTCATTTCACTTGATGTCCAGGTTTCAAAAAGTCAAAAATGTTTCAATCAAAATTATTTATTTGTTTTGCAAATCAAAACCACAATGAGATATCACTTATCTCCAGTGAGAAAGGCCTTTATCAAAAAGTATCAAAACAATAAGTGTTGGCGTGGATGTGGAGAGATAGGAACACTCATACACTACTGGTGGGACTGCAAACTAGTGCAACCTCTGTGGAAAGCCACAGAGGAGGTACCTTAAAGAGATACAAGTAGAAGTACCATTCGATCCAGCAATCCCATCACTGGGCATGTACCCAAAAGAACAAAAAACATTGTATAAAAAAGACACCTGCACTCGAATGTTTATAGCAGCACAATTCACAATTGCAAAGATGTGGAAACAACTCTAGGGTCCATCAATACATGAGTGGATTAATAAAATGTGGTATATGTGTACCATGGAGTACTATTCACCTATAAGAAACAATGGTAATATAGCACCTCTTGTATTTTCCTGAATAGAGCTGGAACACATTCTGCTAAATGAAGTATTCCAAGAATGGAAAACTAAGCACCACATGTACTCACTAGAAAATTGGTTTTAACTGATCAACACCTAAGTGCACATATAGGAATAACATTTATAGGGTGTTGGGCAGATGGGAGGGGGGAGAAGGGGATGGGTATATGCATACATAATGAATGCGATGCGCACCATCCGGGGGATGGACACACTTGAAACTCTCACTCGGGGGCGGCAAGGGGGAGCAAGGGAAACATACATAACTTAAACATCTGTACCCCCATAATATGCTGAAATAATAATAAAAAAATTATTTATTTTCTTTCTGAAGACAAGTTATATTCCCAAGGTTATAGCAATTATATACCAAAAAAACCCTCAAAGAAATTATAATCTGGGATTGGATAGTTTATATGATGAGTTTAAAGGTAGTGAGATTCTATTATACTTAGGGATTTCATTTAATTATACTACCAACTTAATATACTAGAGGTCCTCATAGCATAATTGTGAAATAGTTACTTAAATTATTACCTATAGTCGTCTGGAATGAAATACCTATTGATAATGATATTTTGGTTAAACAACAGGCAACTAACAAGAGCATTGTGAAGGACATGAAGAAAAATAATCATAGTAGTGTTTTACTGTTTCTGAAAGAACTGGAGAGCTTACATAAATGCGTAAGTGTCAAAGTTTTAAATTCTCAGCTGACAGTGTGGTCAAAGAATCAGCAAGTGTCCATGACTCCTTCAAAAACTCTCTCATTTCTTTAGCTATAAGTCTGACTTAGCTTTAAAAAAATGAGTGACCCTGCTGTCATAACTTTGTTTCACAGCCTTATCGAGTCTCTTACAAGAAAGTTAGGGCAATGATTTGGAAAGAGTCATGCCACCAGAATTGAAAACTTAACAACTTGGAAGATTTCAAACCTCAGATCTCACTGAACCTCCCTTACCACTGAGTGATTTTTTTTTTTTTCAGTATATGTGGATGTGTTTATTCAAGTCCAGGTTTATAAGTAGCGTTAAATAGTTTACAAAAATACTTTAACTATGATTTTTCTAAAGATTGTTTTGAAATAATTTTAGATTCACAAGAAATTACAAGACGTACAAAAAGTTCCTGAGTATCCTTCATTCAGTTTCTTCAGCATTATCTTACATAACTGTAATATAGAACCAAAATCAATCAAATGACGTTGGTACAAGACTGTTAATAAAACTACACCCCTTATTTGGACTTCACTAGTTTGTGCCTGCATTAATTGGTGCGTTTTATTTATTTTTGTGTAGAGTTCTAAGAAATTTTATAACCAGTTTTTGTAAGATGGTCCTGACTTATTTGACAACCCTATAAAGAACCCATCTGAGGTATTATAGTTATCTTTAAAATCTTTGCTAATCGTCATGCTCCATCAGATTTATAACTAAACTCTGAGGTTCAGCATGCACTAGAGAAAAATGAAATTAAGACAAACCACAAAACACACACCCACACACACACACACAAAAACACACACGCGTGCGTGCGCGCACAAGTGGATAAGAAGAATGTGTGTGTGGAGGAGTACTGTAGATTTTAAACTAAGAAACTTTTACATCACGATCAACTAATAGCACTTATATCTTTTCCAGAGAATTTGTATTTGGCAACCTCTCAAGCACCTGGAATTGTTTCCTTGGTTGTTTGACTGAAATCTAGATTCAATAGGCACTAATTTAAAATAAAATTGATTCCTGAAGAATCTAATTACAGGAAGGGGGAATGGATTTATCACGTGTAACCTATTCATGCAATGCTTGACTCTATCTTACAGGAGACACTAAAGATACTCCCTTTATCATGTGTATAAGTTTCTGGAGCTTCTGTAACAAAGTACTGTAAACTGGGCAACTTAAAACAAGAGAAATGTATTCACTCACGGTTATTAAGGCTAGAAATCTGAAATCAAGTTGTTGTCAGGGTCATGCTCCCTGTAAGGCTTCTAGGAGAAATAATTTTTTTGCTTCCTCCAATTTCTGGTGGGCCCAGACTTATCTTGCTTACAATGGCATCAGTCCAAGATTTGCCCTTGTCTTCATATGGTGGTCTTTCCACCATGCCTGTGTCCAAATATCCCTCTACTTATAAGGACAATACATTGCCCACCCTAATGACCTTATTTCAACTTGACTACATCTGCGAAGACCCTATTTCCAAATAAGGTTATATTCAGAGCTACTGGGGCTTAGGACTTCAACATATCTTTTTGGAGAAAAAATTCAGCACATAATCTGTCCTCCAGTCCCCAAAATTCATATCATTCTCATGCACAAAATATATTAATCCCATTCCAACATCCCCCAAATTTTTAAACAATTTCAATATTAATATTAAGTTCAGAATTTCAACTATTTAATACATATAATCGACTCAAAAAGATTCTTCTAAGTCATCTAAATCTGGTATCAATGAGATGCTGAGTATATTCTACCCAGGGGCAAAATACCTTTCCAACTGTGAACCTGCGAATTCCAAATACAATGGTGGGACAGACATAAGATAGATATTCTCATTTCAAAAGGGAAAAATTGGACAAGTAAAAGGGATTATGGGCCCCAACCAAATCTAGAACGTAGCACGCAGTAGTTCTGTGATCTATCCTCTGAGCCCACTAGGGTGATGGCCTCACCTTCTCAGGCTGCTGTGGCAGCAACTCCAATATCTCAGCCCAAAGATGTCTTATCAGCCCAAGTTTCTGCAACTTGTCTTTGCCCTCAAAGTCATTTTTCTTTATTTCATTCTGTCTCTGCCCATTTCACTTTAATCTGGCAGTGTATTTTGGTATAAAATTCTAAAACTCTTGTCAGCCTACTGTGCAATTCACAGGAGTCTGAGCCATCTGACAAGAAGTCTTTCCACAAATCTTTCCTGGTTAACCACATTTCTATTTCTGGTTTCTGCTGACATGGTCGATTGGACCAAGGGTCACATATTTAATTTATTTTGCAAACGGTTTTCAGCCACACATTTGATCTATTTCCAGAGCTCACTATCTACATAGTCTGAGAATTTTCCAAATCTTCAAGTTCTGCTTCCTTTTCATTTAACAGTTCATTCCTCAATTTATCACTTTTCCCTCTCATTTTACTATAATTAGCAAGAACACTTCAACACTTTCCTCCAAAATGTCCTCAGCTAAATATTCAAGTTCATTGCTTACAATTTCTGCTTCCCATCCAAAAGAACACAGTTCAGCCAAGTTTTCAGCCACTTTCTAACAATGTTCACTTTTCCTCCAATGCACAATAACATGGTCTTCATTTCCATGTTAGACCTTAAACAGAAAAACATTTAATGATCGTGTTTTTAGCAACATTATGACAATCCATGTAGTCTCTAGTAGGAAGGAAGCTTTCCTACAACTCTCCTCACTTCTTTCTGAATCACCTTTAATGTCTATATTTCTACCAACGGTCTCGTCAAGGCAATCTAATCTTTTCTATCAATGACCTCAAAATGCTTCCAGTTTTTATTCATTATCCACATCCAAAGTCACTTTCACATTTTTAGGTACCTATTAATATTACTACATCACACCACTCCTGGTACGAAAACTGTTTTAGTTTCCTGTAACAAAATATCACAAACTGGGAGGCAACATGTGAAAAGTAATATATTATCTGCCTGGGGATGAAGAAGAGGAATACTTCCATTGAAACAGAATATCTGATTTCAATGTGAATTTCAGAACATCACAATTGGAGTGTACGCTAATTAGCCTTTAAGCATCAAAGAAAAGATCAGCATGATATCCAAAATATAGTAAGCAGGTCTGAAATTGTATTTTGAAAAGATATTCTATTCAGGGATTTTGTCGGTGGTTAATTTAGTAAAAGTTTTCCAGACCTGAGCAATTTACTAAGGTGACAGTGTCTGTCTAAATAAAAACAAATCAGTGTAAATAAAACCCTCTCTGGTGAATAGAAAGCAGATTTGAAGCATCAAAATAGAAAGCCTTCCTTTTTCACCCAGTTCCAGTTTTAGTTAGAGGTCTTTTTGAAGGGAGATCAAGGACCCCCTTGTTCTTGATAAAGGACCCTGCAATATTGCCATAGTTACATACTGTTAAGTCTTTCTGTTAGCTTTTTGTATAAAGACTTAATATTCTCATTAAAATTATATTAAACTTTTTCATCCAATCCCAAATATCTTCTAATTTTTTTTATTATCATTACATATTTTATATCTTTTTGCCTACTTTGGAGTTCCTGTGTGATTTCTTCAGTTTACAACTTACTTTCAAGTTCACTAATTCACTCTTGGGCTGTTTCTATTTTTAAGTTTAACACATGAATAGAGTTTTCAACAATTATAATTTTTATTGCTAGAAATTTATATATGCATTTGTGTATATATATAGGTATACATATACATACATCCATTTGTAATAGGCTTTTTAAAGTATTTTGATATGTAAAATTTTATTGTCAGTTTCCCAGAACTGTTTTTAAAAAATTTTAATTGTGATTTTTTTTGTCCTGTGAACTATTTAAATGTTGATAGTGTGCTTTTTTTACAAAAAATTCCAAATATATGAGGCTTTTTTATTTTTATATGGACTGTGCTTAATTGCATTATAGTAACAGAAAGGGAATTGAATGGTCGGTTATTTGAAATTTATGGGGACATGATTTAATTGAATAGCAAAAATATTCATGTATTTGCAGTTTTCATAAGACATATGTAATGTTTAAGATCAAATATTAAAACTAAAAGTATGTGAGCTATTGAAACTATTACACATAGATGTTTTTATATGGCATATGTGTATTTGAGAATAATCTATAACTTAATTGCTAAATGCAGAGTGCTATAGAAGTTCATTAGATCAAGCTTTTTAATTGTGTTGTAAATTTAAGTGGGATTTTTCTTAGATGCATTTAACATAATAATATTTGAGAGAATTATGTTAAAGTCTACCAAGTTAGTCAATTTCTTTCTGTAATTTTATCAATTCTGGTATGTATATTTTGACAATATTTTGTTAGATGCATAAATATTTAAAATCCTAATATTGTACGAGTGTCCTTATACTTTTATCAATACATAGTTGGTACATCCTTTATCAGTAGATATAATTTGCCTTTGAGCCCACTGTGTTTGATATGAATGGTGATACACTAGCTTTCTTTTCTATTTGCTTATTACATATGTTTTCCTATTTCATTTTCATAACTTCTATTATTTTAGTTTTAATATTTAAACTTGAACATTATATATGTCTAATGTGAGCAGTACATAACTAAATATTCAATTTGAGAAAGTCTCTCTTTTAACTGGTAAAAATAATCTTTTGTTGCTAATTGTGATTAATGATATAGTCTTTCCCTACTATATTACTTTTTAATTTTCTGTCTCATTTTTCTATGTTTCTTGCCTTTTTCTTGACTTATTAAATATTTATTGTTTATTTTTCAATGTTTTTGTCTATTGATGTTTGAAAATTATTTACTTTATTTTTAATTTTTTAGTGTTTACACTCATCATGCTTATAAAACTTAAAATTTAAATATAAGAAATATTTTAAAGCTTCTTTTAAACAATACAGATATATTTGAACACTTTAATCACTTTTTACCTAATTTATATTCCATTTTTAATTCAAATTCATGATGTTTGTTTTTTTTTTCAATTTCAGAATATTATGGAGGTGTAAATGTTGTTGTTACATGGATTGCTTTTGTAAAGCTTGAGTTAAAGCATAAGCCTACCCATCACCAGGTAGTGTACACTGTACCTGTTAGGTGTGATCCCCTCCCTTCCTTCCCCCTCCCACGTGCTTGATTTCCATTCAGTTTTACTTCCGTGTGTGCTTATGAGCACTGGTCAGTTAGTTCCAGTTTAATAGTGAGTTCATGTAGTATCTGTTTTTCCAGTCCTGTGATACTTCACTTAGGAAAATGGTCTCCAGTTCCATCTAGGTTGTTACAAAAGTTATTAATTCATCATTTTTTCTTATGGCTGAGTAGTATTCCATGGTACGCATATACCACATTTTATTAATCCACTCTTAAATTGAGAGGCACTTGGGTTGATTCCATATCTTTGCAATTGTGAATTGTGCTGCAATAAACATTCAAGTGCACGTATCTTTTTGGTAAAATGTTTTTTTTTCCCCCTTTGGATAAATACCCAGTAGTGGGATTGCCAGATCAAATGATAGGTCTACTTTTAGTTCTTTGAGGAATCTCCATGCTATTTTCCATAGAAGTTGAACTAATTTGCAGTCCCACCAACAATATATAAATGTCCCTTTCTCTCCACATCCACACCAGCACCTGTTGTTTTGTGACTTTTTGATAAAAGCCCTTCTCACTGGACTTCGCTGATATCTCATTGTGGTTTTGATTTGCATTTTCCTGATAATTACAGATGCTGAGCATTTTTTCACAAGTTTATTGACCACCACAACCAAGTAGGCTTCATTTCAGGGATGCAAGGATGATTCAACATATATAAATCCATAAATGTTATACACCACACAAACAGAATCAAAAACAAAGACCATATGATTATCTCAATAGATGCAGAAAAAGTATTCAATGATATTCAACATCCTTTTACGGTAAGAACTCTGAACAAAATAGGCATAGATGGAACATACATCAAAATTATAAAAGTCATATATAACAAACCCATAGCCAACATCATTCTGAACACGGAAAAGTTGAAATCATTCCACTTAGAACTTGATATAGACAAAGTTGTCCACTGTCACCACTTTTATTCAACATAGTGCTAGAAGTCCTAACCAGAGCAATCAGGCAAGAGAAGGAAATCAAAGGTACCCAAATGGAGAATGATGCTTGTTTTGATTCATTTACGTGCACATTTTATTTACAAGCATATTTACTTTTTCACTTGTTCACTATCCTTTCTATATGAAATCTGAGACAACTTCTTTTCTCCAATAATAAATTATTTATTTCTTAGCACAGATCTTTTGGCTTAAAAACTTTCTCATCATTTTCTTTGTAAAAGTTTTTTATTTCACATTGTTTCTAAAAAAAAAAGAATTTGGAAACATATTTCTAAGAAATTAATTATTTTTCTCAATTTTTTGAAAATTTTCCATGATTTTCTGATGTATATTGTTGCTGTTAATGAGTCTATAGTCATTATAGTCATCATTTCTTTTAGATGATTTATTCTTCCCCTCTGACTGCTTTTAAAATAATCTTATTTTATTTGAAGTCCTGCAGATTCAATATGTTTTGGGGTTTAAATTCATCTGTATTTATCCTGAATTTACTCTTTTTCTTCAATGTGTAAATTCATGTTTTTAATTGTTTTATAATAATTTTATCACTTATTGTTTAATCTAGTTCTGTCTTTTCTTTCCAAATATTCTGTTTAAAATTGTGGTAAACGCTATCATTCAGTCCTAAAAATCTTCTATTTTTCTAATTATTATTTCATATTTTTCATCTTTTTGCATCCTTTGGAGGTCCTGGGTGATTTCTTCAGTTTATAATTTATTTTCAAGTTCACCAATTCACTCTTTAGCTGCTTTTATTTTGAGTTTTATACCATGAATTAAGTTTTAACGATTACAATTTTTATTGCTAGGAATATATACATGCATGTGTGTATATATAGTTATACATATATATATTCATTTATTATCATCTTTTGTAGATTAGCCATATTTGAGACTCAATCTCAAATGATATATATGCATCATTTTATACATACGTATTCTATATATGGTACTTCCAAGATCTGCACTCCTAGAAGTTTTACATCTATTGTTTGTTTTTCTATTGGATCTTACACATAGTCAGTCACTTTGTCACATGTTCAATGATCTTTGCTTGCAAGCTCTATGTTTGACTATAATTGGGAAAGTCTAGTGAACTTAAAAAATCGGGGTTTGGAGGTGCTTTTCTCCACAGAGGAATATTTTTCTGCTTTTTATGATAATAGCAGGTGCCGCCAGCCATGGGGCCGCTTCAGAACCTTTATGAAGATTTGACCTGAACACAGAGTCCAGGCTGCTTCTCAGCACTTTGAGACTAGCCCAGTGATCTGTGTCATACAGCTATCAGTATTTGTTTTCAGGAAACACTTCTTAATAATAAAAATCCTCAAAAAATTAGATGTAGATGTACCTCGAGCAGGATGAGTATTGAAACATTCCATTGTGATAAAAATTATCAAGAATCATGTATAGAGGGAATGTACCTCAATAGAATAAATGCCATATATGACAAACCCATTGGCAACATCATACTACAAGGGGAAAATTTGAAAGCGTTCTATTCATCGTACCCTAAATTGACAGCAGAGATATTATTAAAGCTTAATAAAATTTAACAAATTTTCAGCTCTATTTTTTCTTCTTTGAATAAATGAAAAACATTTTAAAAGTTAAGATTGCATTGGAAGGTAGTCTCTTGATTTTTATACATGAGGGAATTTAATCATATCATATTCACCATTATATTAATACTACCTATGGTTATACCATCACATTCTGTAACATGGTTATTAGATTTCATACTGCCCAAAGCTCATTCTGACTCTCCTATCTTTTCTATAAGTAGATCTATGAATCAATAACAAACTATCCTAGAATGAAAGGTCCATATACTTTGAAGGTAGTACTCCAATTTGTCCATTCGGTTCCACCTACTGGAAGTCTAACTCATTTGCCTGAAAGAAAAAACAGAATTGGCTAAAATCTAAGAACAATAGACTTAACTTAGAATAGAAAAAATCATGACTTAAAACACTTTTCGTTCTTGTCCCATTTTTATTGGCTTGTGTGGAGACCCTATATTGTCAAATTTAGCCAATATATTTTAACATATAACACTACCAACTATCCTCTGCAAATAATTACTATTAAATAAATACATTTATTAATGGTAAAAATGTATAAAATATCAAAATATTCACATTACATATGTACATTATATTCTGTACAAAAATTGTACAATGTCAGTGTTTATTGGAACCAGCAAGAATATACTATCTCTATGGAGACATCAACAAAGGTTTAATATCCAGAATCTGCAAGGAACTCAAACAAGTCTACAAGAAAAAAAGAAATAATCCCATTTAAAAGTGGACAAATATTTTTTTCAAAAAGTGACATAGAAATGGCCAACAAACATACGAAAATAAATGCTCAACATCACTAATTATTAGAGAAAAAAAACACAATGAGACAGCATTTTACACCAGTCAGAATGGGTATTATTAAAAAGTAAAAGAATAATAGATGTTGGCAAGGACGTGAAGAAAAGGAAATGCTTATACATGGTTGGTGGGAATATAAATTAGTACAATTTCTATGGAAAACACTGTGAAGATTTTCCAAAGAACTAAAAATGGAACTAGCATTCAATCCAGCAATCTCACTTTTGGGTATCTATCAAACAAAAAACAAATCATTACATCAAAAATATGCCTGCACTTGTATGTTTATTACAACACTATTCACAATAACGAAGATATGGAATCAACCTGAATGTCCATCAATGCATGATTGGATAAAGAAAATGTGATACACACACACATACACACACACACACACACCATGGAATACTATTCAGTCATAAAAAGAATAAAATCATGTCTTTTGCCACAAGATGAATGGAACTGGAGACCATTATCTGAAGTGAAATAACTCAGAAACAGAAAGCCAAATACTGCACGTTCTCACTTATAAGTGGGAGCTAAGTAATGTGTACACATGGACATAGAGAGTGTAATAATAGACACTGGAGATTCGGGAAGGTGGGAGAGAGGAGGATGGGGACGAAGGATGAGAAATTACCTAATGGGTACAATGTACATTATTCTGGTGATGGTTATACAAAAATCCCCAGATTTCACCACTATGTAATATATATATATGTATATATATATATGTATGTAAAATTACTGCACTTGTACCCCCTAAATCTATAAAATAATTTTTAAGAAAGAGTAATATGCTGTGGCTTTTAGAAAACTACAGGTGAGGTGCTTAGAAAGAAAGAGCTTTCAGCATTCATGGAGCACCTGCTGTGTGCTAAGGTACATCAAAAACTCGGACTTGGCGGGGGGAACAAGGGCAACATACGTAATCTAAACATCTGTATCCCTATAATATGCTGAAATAAAAAATTAAAAAATAAATAAATAATTAATTAATTAAAAATATTTTTTTATAAAATCCTCACAACAAAACTTACCAATAATTGATATCATTCCATTCTACACATTAGATAAATGAGACACTTGTCAAATATATTTTCTAATGTATTTGAGCCCTTAAACTTTCTTCAACACTACATTACTTCTTAATATATTAATTTTCATGTAGTGGTTTTTAAGAAGAATGAAGCTTTAGCTCAGTTATCAGCAACTTATTGTGGTTCCATTGTATTTTCAAAAGAGAAATGGAGGATTACTATGGCTTAATTTGGAATAAACACTGTACTTCATTCTGTACTTCATATCCAAGAAGAGCAAAAGATAGATCATTCTACATGCTAAATAAGTCACTAGTAATTTCTCATTCTACATTGAAATATTTCTACAATTGGATTTTTGTTTTGTTTTAAGATAGAAAATTTCCACTGTAGCATACCAAAGACTTTGAAATGTATTTCTCTTTGATCTAATTTTTTTCATTATGTTTATTACTATAAACTAAAATCTCACTTTGTGTATTGAGCCAATGAAATAAGAAAAATAAAGTGAAAAATGTATTCTGAATACTAAGTCATTTAATGTTTCATTACAGTTAGAAACTCTTATTGTTTACTCGGTGGTGATTTGCTTTAAAGCTTATAGAACATTGAACTAGACTAATTCCCTTTGGGATGTTTGTTTTCTACTAATTAAATATTAGTATTTTAGCTCTGGTACAGCTACATATTAATAATTCACCTTTAAAATGAAAATATTTCTTATAAATTCTCAAAGAATGAAAACCACTGTATAAGGATTAAAATATTTTATAAAACTTACTGTTTAAGGATTAACTACCTTGACATTGAATTCTGTTTTTCCCCAGGAATGCCTGCCCCATAGTTCTGCTGCCTTAGCTCTCCGTGAAGACTTTTATTTCAATACTGGCTGCATTACATTAAAACATCTATTTATATATATTTATCTGTCTCTTGCTCTAGAAAAATCTTTCATTGGAGTGAAAACTGTCATATATCTTTGTGTGACTAACATATAGCCAAACATCTTATAGTCACATTGTGGGCACTTGAAAAATATCTGTTACAAGAATAAATGAATAAATACATAATTTTTAAACCTGTAAATTAGCATATTATATCAAAATAATGACTTTTAGTCGTTTATACTAAACATAAGAGCACATCGAAGCAAAACTATTAAACCAGTGAAATGGATTAACTTTGACTTCGGTTTCACTGCTACTTTCCTTTCACAACCTTGTCTTACTATGCCCCCAAGCAGCTTTCATTCTACTTGTAAAATAATAGTAGGCAAGACAATATTCAGTAATTTTTATCCAGTATCACTATTTCTTATTAAAACTAATGTTCTGAGATCTATTCCCCTGGCTACTTACTGTGAAAGAGAGTCCTTTCCTTCGTGTTCTATCCTAGAGTGTATTATTCTTCCCCATACTAATCCCACATTGAAGGGTACTAAAGAAAATTCTACCCACTCCACTCCTAAGCTATATAGTAGGATTTTAAAGATTTAAGAATATACTGAAGTGTTATGGTGGAGATTCTTCACAGAGGTGTTAAATATTTGATGTGCTATAACTCAGAATCCAGGCAGGAATGGAATTTACTCACGCAATTTGTTAAATGACCATTAGATAAGTTCTTCATGCAAAAGTAGATGACGTGATACATTACGTAAATAACATATTAAAACAATGTATTCTTTTTACTCTTGGCCTGTGTTGGGTTTCATTGCACTTGAATATGTCTTATCTATTTTACTTAGACATTTCTGCTTCATTAGCCAATCTTAAACTGATATTTATTACCTATTCAACTTCTTAAGGCTTTTATTAATTGACAGTTTACTATAATTTAAGTAATATTATGTTATAAACCTTGGAAAACTAATGTTGGCCTTATTTCCCTTTTCTTTCATATACAAAGAAAACAAGGCAGAACATTTGTTAAGAAAGTGGCATCCCAGGGTGAAGATGAATCTCAAATCAATAAGCTCAGCAATACTTTTATGTCTAGAAATTGAGTTTCCTGTGGAGTAGTTTTCAATCAGTTTTGTGCATTAAAATCAAGTCCTTTGAAAATTTGTGCAGTTTTTTAAACTTTCATAAAATAAGTTTCTTCATTCTGGGAACTGAATCATGATTGATTATGCTTTGTAAAAGAATCAAGCCATGAACAGAAGTCCAAGAAATTATCTAATGTGGAGATTTACTGAAGGTTTAAAATGTACTTAAATTGTATGATACAAATTCATGCCATTTATATTACTTTAAAAATAATACATAATTCAGATATTTTTATATTGTGCATATAATATCCATTTACTACTTTTTAATAAAACAATTTTAAGGCTATAGTATGTGCAAGGCACTACACAAACCACTTTACATATTTGGCAGAGTGAGTTTTTCATATATACATGCATGTGCAGGAACATATGGGATGTTTATCATCAATAGTCCATATTAACATTCTGGGAAAGTACATGGAACGTGATTTAGCGATTTATTGCTGAGGGAAACACAGAAATACTTTCAGCAAATAACTTACAGGAGATGTGACGAGAAGAGTTGATAGTAAAAAGATGTTAAGGAAATTCTTTCCTCCTTACTCAGTGGAGCAAGGAAAACATGGACAAGCAGACAAGCGGTAGGAATCAAAAGACAAAGAGAACAAGTACCAAAGATTCAAAGAGAATTTATAGAAGAAATATAGAATCCAAGGAGCCTTTCATAAAGGATCTACACCCACTGAAAACCCAGAGATGGGAGTGCAAGTCCTCACAACTATAAGTTCCATTCAGTATCATTACATTAGGGAGGAATGTGAAGTTTAGAGACACCGTTTTTAGATTTATAGAAGGGCCAAGAAGCACTGCCTTACAGTCATCCAATTGCCACTTGAATGAGACAAATTTTTCTTGTTCTAAGCTAATGAAATATTGGGATTTAATACCACATAAAACTTCACCTCTCTTGATTAAAGGAAATGCTTCAACAGAAAAATGCTTCGAAGAATATATAGGAAATTTACAAGAGAATAACAGGTTAAGAATCAAAGTCAATAAATTGATGTATAAACTCCCTTATAAAAAAGATACAACTTTAAAAACTATGATTCTCTTGTAATGTTGGCAAAACAAAATTTTTAATACAGTGATATTCTCTTCTGGTTGAAAAGTAAATGTGCAAAACTACATCCACATAGTCTACATTAATTTCTGATTTAATTGAATTTATATCAACATGGAGCTATTAACAATATATAAAATAATTACATCAATCTAGGTCTATACAGATGGATTTGTTCTAACCCTTGTTATTGGAATGAAATATACAAAGTAATGAATTAGTTATAGAAAAAAGTGTCTCATTGTACATTATAAAGAGTAACACACTTTTAACAATACATTTATTAAAACCATTATATATCTTCATAGTTTAAGAAAAAGTGATATGAATACCAGTTTGTAGTGGTAATAAAAAATACCTCAGGGAAGAATTATAGATTAACAACATTGAATTTTAAAATGAAGATGGGCTGCAAAGTGTTGAATCTTTAATCAAAATATGCTTCTTGCAAATATTAATGCAGAAATAAAATATTACCTCATGCCAGAAAAGTGAATTATTGTGATCACAATTCAAAGAAATGAAAATTGGGCCATACTAGTTGTACAAGCAAAGGAAAACTACTCAGATGAATTTCAATAATGCCTGGAGACATACATGCATTTGGGTCCTTAAACATGTAATTCAAACATTAAATGTTAGGATCTGATATTTTCATCTGTTTGTTAGTCCTGTTACATGTGTTTCATACAGATTACTACATAAGATAAAGTCTTCTCCTCTTTTCTCTTCCAATAAATGAACTAATAAAAGCTGCTCAATAACCTATTTTTAACCTAATCCTTCAATCAATGTTCATTATTGATCTTTTTCAGAGTTCAAGTATTTTTTATTGTAAAATATAGCATAACTTATAAAATTTAAAAAATTATCAATTATTTACATTGATAATTCTTAAGTATTTTGTATTCATTAACATTCAATATAAAGAATTCTGGTATCCTTTTAAAAATTATTCAAGACTAAATTATATGTGTGTGTGTATATATATATATATATAATATGTGAGATACAAAAGTTTGGGCTGCAATATTTCTATTAAAAAATTAACATGAATAGTGTTTACTAAGATCTGCTCCTGGGTATCAAAATAAAAGTTTCAGTAGTTATCACGAAATTAATATTTATAGAGAGTGTATAATGGCTATAATAAGGTACACACCAAATTTATCTTTATTGAATTTAAGCTACATAATTTAAATTTATGTGAATCTTATTCTGTAATGGTGCCTCTAAACATGCAGTTGCTCAAAGTAAAACCTACAGTCATCTGTGATTAGTTTGTTTTCTTCATCCATGCGTGCCATCTACCAATAATTCTGGTTGGCTCTATCAAGAATGCAAATCACAAATCTGACTGCTCTTCACTAGTTACATTTTTTCCCTAGCATTCAAGACCAACACTATTTTTTACTGGCACAACAAAAACATGCTCCAAACTGGTCTCTCCACTTCCAGACTTAATCACATTATAATCCACTCCCAGACAACACAGCATCACGCAAAAAAAAAAAAACCACGAGATCACTCTTGTCATTTAAACATTTCAATAACTTGGTTTAGAAATTATAATAAATTCTAATTTCTTATAATTATTCTACCAGACTCAACATAAGCTGATGACTACTTATCTGTCCAGGAGGCTTATTTTTAGTTTTTCTCCTTTTTAATAATATACTCCAGCCATGTGTGTCTTCTTTCTATTTGGAAACCCCATTGCCTTTGTACCTTTTATATCCTTCAGCACAGATGCTGTTCTCTGGTGTTTTGCATAATTTCCTTTGGATGATTTATGTCTCATCTCAAAGATCATCTCTTTACAAAGGCTTTTCCTGACCACCCTAACTGAAATAGTTCTAGTGGCATCCATCATATATACCCATTTTGCAAAGCCTTTATTGCAGTCTGAAAGGGTGATATTTTTGTTTTCATGTTTCCTGCATCATTCCCCTCACTAAAAGGTAATCTCCATGAGGACAAGAATCTTGCATGGTTTACCACCATATTTCTTTCCATCTTCTTGGCACTTAAAATAGTTGGGTGCATGGTTCAGTAGCTGTCTGTTTAATTAACTTGCTAACAGCAGTATCTTATATACTAATGAGAATTTGTCTGTAATTATTAAATGCATAACTTGGAACTATTATTTTTGTGGAAATTTCATTCATATTAAGAGGGAGTTTTTATGTCATTTTAAACATATAGTGACACAACCACTCTCAGTATTTGAATCAGCTTAAATTTATGATAGATATGTATAAAATCACTCTTAAAATGACTTTAGTCTTAGCATACACACTGCTTTTGTTTTATAATTTATTGTGTTTTATTATCTCACTTTATGCCTTCTCCATCAGTCAAAACAATGTCAAGTTTAATGATGACATGTTACTAATCACCAGAGCCCCTACTGTCATGTGACTTTTTGTTTTAATAAACAGACTCTTTTGTTTTTAACAGTAACCAGAAGGAAAAATAGATCCTATCTTAAAAGCTGAAAGGAAAGAGTATTAATATTTCATTGAGGCACACTCATTTCCTGAATGGAAGATTAAGGGAGCAATAATTTACAATCTATGCTGATGCACATTTCTGGGCAACAATAAGGAAAGTTATTAAAGTGAATGCAAAGTGTAGGTTGATCCCCACAATGACTTATCTTCCTAATAACAAAACAATAAAAGCTCCACACTGATACTCTCAGAAAAACTCAATACCATCATTTGCATCTCTAGTGTCTACTCATATGGATGAGCATTAATATTTGACCTTGAGCTACTGAGTTTGCTATTTTAATTTCCTCTTTTGCAAAGTCCACTGACTGTGAGGCATTAGAAATGACAATAAGTTCAATCAACCAGACTCATAGAAATCTACTATCCACAGAGAAATGGGAGAAAAGGAAAGGGAAGAAGTATAGGGAAAGAAGGCCAAAAAAAAAAAAAAAAAAATAGAGCCCAAAAGAAAAGGAAAAAATAGAAATACTAAGGGAAAGGATGGCAATGATGAATCAGAGATTGCCTTGTGACTAGAAATATCAGATCATTACACATATAACCACATTCTCCTCTTCAATTATGAAAGTATTATTTGAAGAAAATTGGATTCAGAAAAGCTTCATAAGTGCCATTAAATATTATTCATTAAACAAAAATTCACCTTTTATGGTTATTGTTCCAGATTCTGGGGGCACCATGATAAACAGACAAAGTGCTCATAGTTTATGCTCTAGTGGGAAGAGACAGATAAAATCAAACAAAAATAAATCAAAACAAAACAATTTATGACAATGATAAGTGCTCAAATATATATATATATATATATAAAGCAGAATAATGTAATAGAGTGTTAGATGAATAATTATTAAACTAGGCAGGCAGGAAAATGATCTAAGGAGGTAACATTTCAGCAAATACCTGAATTATAAGACATTGTCAGCCAAAAAAAAAAAAATCAGAAAAGAATTAAGCAAACAATGATAAACCCTGTAACGTCTTGAAGTATCTGTAGTCGCTTTTAAAACTAATTATATCTGGTATGTCCTATGGCATGAGTGCTCCTAATCTAATATGAATATTATTAATGTGACTAAATATAAACAATTTGGAAAGTGAAATCATCACAACATGGATCATTCAGTGATAACTCAGATGTCTATATTAGTTTAGCTTAGTATTAATTTTGACAATTAATTTTGACAATTATAATAATTCAAATTATTAAGTACCTTGAATATGCTATAGCAAAAATATTTTAAGCTCCTAGACCAGTTTCATATTTCAGCTTTTCAGGTTTTTCAGATGTGTGTGACCTTGGACAAATTATGTCACCCTTCTGCGTCTCAGTTTTCTTGTTCTCAATATGTGAATAATATAAATATTTCACAAGATGTTCAGTTTAAATGAGATAATACACACATTACAGTTGATTCTTGAACAACAAGGATTTAAACTGTGGGAGGCCACTTTGACACAAATTTTCTTACACCCCTGCCACTCCTGAGACAACAAGACGGACTGCCTTCTCTTCCTCCTCCTCCTCAGCCTATTCAATATGAAGGCTGCAAGTATGAAGACCTTCATGGTGATCCACTTTCACTTAATTAATAGTAAATTATCTTTTCTTCTTTGTGATTTCTTTGTTTTTAGAGACAAGGTCTTGCTCTGTCGCCCATCCTGTAGTGCAGTGGCTCGATCATAGCTCACTGCAGCCTCCAACCCCTGGGCTCAAGAAAGACTTCCTCCTCGGCCTCCCGAGTAGCTGAGACTATAGATGCATGCCACCATGCTCAGTTAATTTTTAAATTTTTTTGTAGGAACAGGGTCTTGCTACATTTCCCAGGTTTGTCTTGATTTCCTGGCTTCAAGTGATCCTCTTGCCTCAGCTTCCCAAAGTGCTGGGATTACAGGTGTGAGCCACTATGCCCTGCCATGATATTCTTAATAACATTTTCTTTTCTCTAGATTAGTTTATTGTAAGAATACAGTATATAATACATATAACATACAAAATATGTGTTAATTGACTGTTTATGTTATTGGTAAGGCTTCCAGCCAATAGTAGGCTATTAGTTAAGATTTTGGGGATTCAAAGTCATACATTAATTTTTGACTGTGTGTGCGGTCAGTGCCCCTAACCCTTATGTTGGTTAAAGGTCAATTGTGGAACACATAACATGTAGTAAGCTCTTAATAAATATTAGCATTCATGGCTCTCCCCTTATATACTACTCATATAACTAAATGTATGCATGAGGCTTTTAAGAATGCAATGTTATATATATATAAAGGAAAATTGACTTTAGAATTAGAAATTAATGGATTTGAATCTAAGGTACCTCTTTCAGTTAATTTGCCATTAGCTGGACAATCTTGCATAATTCAATTTTCTTTTCTGAAACTCAGTATAGTTATTTTCAGATGAACAACACTGTTTAGCACATAGGGCTGTTATTAGATTAAATAATTTATTTAGAGCATCAAGCAACAATAAGTGTTTAAAATTCATATGATAGTTTTATACAATGAAGTTTAGTATAACTATGCTTAGAAAATATCTAAAATTACTTTCACAATTGAGATGTCAACTTTATCTCAGAAGGAAATAAATATCTGTGTTAAATTTTTCATAAAAAAATAATCATCTAAAAATAAAGTGCCAAATTTCACTAGTTTGTTTAGTCTGACTTAGGCTACCTTTAATTTTTTAGTTAGAGATAATATTTGATTAAAATATGGTAGTCTTAAATTGAAAAATTTATGTCTGTGGGATGTAGTGCTAAATTGTTTCCTATTCATTAAGATTCTCAGCTTAAAACAAAGTAGGTTGGATAAATTGTATACGGAAAATAGAGGTTTGCAAATGTGCACCCTGGTTTATATTTTAGCATTACCACTTCCTAGCTGTATGATCTTGGATAAGCAATATTACTTCTCTAAGCCTATTTTCTCAAATAAAAAGGAAAAGTATAACAGTGCCACTGTATGTGCAATTGCTCAAACTAAAATGTATCACAAATCTGACCATTTTTCACTAGACACACTTTAAAGCTTATTTTGAGAAGGAACAAGAGAATGTTGTGAAACAGTTCAGTGTTTGGAACATTGTAAAAATGTAAGAAATGTTAACCAACTGTATATGTATCTGTATATTAGTAAAGAGGGATGGAGTGTTTCATTGGACATTTACTGTGTGCCAGGATTTATGTTAAAGAGGCAGTGCTTTCACCGTGAGGGGTGTTACCAAATGATAAATAAAGTTCTTTAATATGGTTTGCTCATTTGATTAACAGTTATAAAAGAAGATGTTATCAGCAGAAAATTAAAACGTGACCTCTATTTTCAGTGTTGAGGTGGGTTTTACACGCTGATCATACTGCTGTGAACAGCTAAAAACAATAGATAAAATGTAAAGCAATGGGTAAATAGAGAAAAAGAGATGCATTCTTGTGATACTTCACTTGGGCTCCAGCTCCATCCAGGATAATACAACAGGTATTTGTTGGTGAACTAATTGTTTTTTATGGCTAAGTACTACTCCATGGTATTCGTATACCACATTTTATTAATTCACTCGCATATCGATGGGCACTAACTGATCAACACTTATGTGCACATACGGAAATAACATTCATCAGGTGTCAGGCAGGTGGGAGGCAGGAGGGAGGGATGAGTAAACTCACATCTAACCACTGTCTGGGAGATGGGCACATATGTAGCTCTGACTCAGGCAGTGCAAAGGCAATATATGTAACCAAATTGTTTGTACCCCCATAATATGAAATGAAATTTTAAAAAAAAGAAATGCACACACATGTTTACATGCACAAACAACTCTTGGAATGTTGTTAAATATTGAGCTGGCAGGGAATTAAAATATTCTCAGGGGCCAAAATGAATAAATAAAAATGAAAAGTCAGACAAATATGGGGCACTAAAATCGGTATTCACCTGTATTACATTTGATAGACATCGGGGACACTGAGCACTATATATATATAAAATCCTGGTGAAATTTGAGGCAGGAGTAAAAAAATACATAAAACATAAGAAAACAAGTTGCTATAGTGTCTAAGTTCATTTTGTGTTGTTGTAACAGAGCAACACAGACTAGAAAATATATAAAGAAAAGAAATTTACTTTTTACAGTTCTGGAGGCTGAGAAGTACAATATCAAGATGCCAGCATCTGGGAGGGACTCGTTGCTGTGACATTGTATGGCAGCAGGCAGAAAGACAAGAGAACACAAGTGCAAGAGAGAGGACAGAAAGGGACCAAACTTGTTCTTTTATCAGGAACCTACTTCTGTGATGATGGCATGAATGTATTCATGCAGGCAGAGTCCTAATCACCTAATCATCTTTTAGAGGTTTCACTTCTCAGCACTGTTGCATTGGGGATTAAGTTTTCAGTACAAGAATTGAGCCCACAAATGACCTAAAATATTAGAATTAAAAACACAAATGTTATATGTATATACATTAAAAATATGTGTGTATATGTATATGTTTAAAGAAATTATATGAAAAGTCAAAACAGCATTAAGAATCAAGAGATATAAAATCTTCAGATTTAAAAAAATGAAAATAAAGATGGTAGAAATGAAATATATAATTACAATTAAATATAATAGATGGGATTGAGAAAATTAACAAGAGTTGAAAAAAGTGAATTGGAAAGAGTTTGGGAGAAACTATCAATAATTTGGCAAATACAGAGACTATGAATAGTGATTAGAATCCATAAAAATAGCATAAAATGGTTCAATATATTTCCAATTAGAATTCCAAATGAAGAAGAGGCAATGAATAAGAGAAAGACAATACTTGAAAAAATATCAAGGAATTTTCCAAAAGAGTTAAAAGATATTAATTTTCTAATTTATTAAGACTTCCAAATCAAAAATAAGATATAAGAGAAGAAATCCACACCAAGACACATAACACTATGTCTAGACAACTTCAGGCTACCATGACCAGAGACACAAAAGATCCTATAAGGAGTCAGGAAAAGAAAGGAGGTTCATTTTTAAAAACTAGCAGTTACCAAAAGTGCAGGATTTCAATAGCAGCACTGTAAATAAGGAGGCAGTGGAATAATATCTTCAAAATAATAAGAGAGTGTATTGTTGAGTTAGAATTACAAACCTCTTAAAACTACTATTTCTAGAATGGGAGCTATATAAACATTTTTCAGACATGATGATCAAAATCAGAGAGAAATTAATAGCAACAGAATCCTGATAAAGAGCATTCTAAAGACTAAATTTATTAATAGAAATCAGAAAGTGTTTCAGATGAAACATCTGAGATATAAGAAGGAAAAAAGAAGAAAATGTAAAAATGTGGACAAATCTAAGCTAATATGGGCTTTACAAAACATTAATAGCAGCAGTAAGTGATATTTGAATGAAAACAATACAAGACTAAAATGTTGAACAGCTATAACATACAAGTTAAGAGAGATGATCTGACAAAGCATTTTAAAGTTTGTAATTCCTTGTTGGTGGGTTTCTTATTTGTTGTTGCCTGCAAAAACCGGAAAGGGTTCTGGCAGGCAAATCTTTGCTTAGGCCCTGCTCACTGGATATTTCTGCATCGTTGCATATTTTCGTGGAGGTGAAAAGTGTGGACTGAAACACGATCGGCACTTTCCACCATCTTTTTCACGATCGCTTGATTCATCAGCTCGGAAGGGACAACGGGTGTCACAGGTATATCTACGTTTCGGTCCAGGAAACGGGATATTTCCAAGGAGTAGGTTGTAGAAATTTGAAATCAGCATGATTTTAGGAATGATTTCTCCAGTAACTCACCACCTTTAAGGCACTGTGGCACTTTAAACCATGCTTTAAAGGTGATTTGTTTCACCTAGTCTGAGCCCGAAAGGGTTTCGGCAGGCAAATCTTTGCTGAGGAACAGCTGAATGGATATTTCGGCATAACTGCACATTTTAGTGAGAGGTTAAAAGCATCCGCACTTTTCACCGTCTTCTTCTCGATCGCTTGATTCATCAGCTCAGAAGGCACAATGGATGTTACAGGTAAATCTATTTTTCGGTCCAGGAAACTGGATATTTCCAAACAGTGGATAGGAGAAATTTGAAATCAGCATGATTTTTGGAATGATTTGTCCAGTATCTCACCACCTTTAAGGCACTGTAGCACTTTCCGCCTTGATTTTAAGGTGATTTGTTTCATTGAGTCTGACACCGAAAGGGTTTTGGCAGGAAAATATATGCTGAGGCACTGCTCACTGGATATTTCGGCATCGTTACACATTTTCGTGAGAGGTGAAAAGTGCGGATCCTCTTTCAGTCTATAGACTGAAACAGGATGCCCACTTTTCGCCGTCTTCTTCAAGATCGCTAGATTCATCAGCTGGGAAGGGACAACAGGGGTGACAGGGATATTTATGTTTTGTGCAGGAAATGGCATAATTCCCAGTAAAGATAGGAAAAAATTGAAATCAACCTATTTTAGGAGTGATTTCTCCGTATCTCACCACTTTAAGGCACCGTAGCACTTTCTGCCATGATTTTAAGATGATTTGTTTCATAGAGTCTGATCCAGAAAGAGTTTTGGCAGGCAAATTTTTCTGAGGCCCTGTTCACTGGATATTTCAGCATCGTAGCACATTTTCATGAGAGGTGACTAAAGACTGAAACAGGATCCGCACTTTTCACCCTCTTCTTCAGGATCGCTTGATTCATCAGCTCGGAAGGGATAATGGGTGTGACAGGCAAATCTATGTTTCGGTCCAGGAAACGGGATATTTCCAAGGAGTAGGTAGGAGAAATTTGAAATCAGCATGATTTTAGGAATGATCTCTCCAGTATCTCACCACCTATAAGGCACTGTAGCACCTTCCACAATGATTTTAAGGGTATTTCTTCATCGAGTCTGAAACCGAAAGGGTTTTGACAGGCAAATCTTTGCTGAGTCCCTGCTCACTGGATATTTCGGCATCGTTGCACATTTTTGTGAGAGGTGAAAAGTGCGGATCCTCTTTCAGTCTAAAGAGGATCACTCACTTTTCACACTTTACACCGTCTTCTTCACCATCGCTTGATTCATGGAGCTCGAAAGAAACAACAGGTGTGACAGGGATATCTATGTTTCGGTCCAGGAAACGGGATATTTCCAAGGAGTAGGTAGGAGAAACTTGAAATCAGCATGATTTTAGGAATGATTTCTTCAGTATCTCACCACCTTTAAGGCACTGTGGCACTTTCCGCCATGATTTTCAGGTGATTGGTTTCATCGAGTCTGAGTCCGAAAGGGTTTTGGCAGGCCAATCTTTGCTGAGGCCCTGCTCACTGGTTATTTCGGCATCGTTGCACATTTTCGTGAAAGGTGAAAAGTGCGCTTCCTGTTTCAGTTTAAAAACTGATTCTTCTGTTTTTCTTGAATTTTATGAACTCTCCAATAGTATTTCAAATTATTGATTCTTTTATCATAATCATTGATTCTTGACCAATATATGCAGATTTAAGAAACATATATTGTTTAAAAATTAACAGTATTTTAATAGGGATGCATTATAGTAAAAGTGATAATTATGAAAAAATATGGATTTCAGCTTATAATTAAAAACACATTATAAACAAAATTATAAAGAAGGTAACAAATGGAAAATATTTGCATTGACAAATTGTTGGTATCCTTGACATATAAAAAGATAAGTGAACAAATAACTACAATTTTTAATGAAATGCAAAAGATCAATAAATGCTTCACAGAAACTTTTACATCATGAGTAATCAAACAGATGCAAATTACATTATATTTTTAACCTTTCATACTGATAAAAACAATAAAGACAGCATCCACTATTGAGAAAGACATGAAGAAACAAGTATCTTTTTGCTTTTTAACCATGATGAAGAAGTGCAAATAGCTACAACCTTTCTGGAAGTCATTCTAGTATGAAAAGCCTCAAAAATGTGAATAAATGTTTTAAAGAAAATAGAGCTGTATGGGTAAGACTGCAAACTCTGACACCAGTTGGCTTGGGTTTAAATGCCACCTGTGTGCTTAAAGACTACAGAATTTTGAACAAGTTATTATACTCTATTAGTTCTAACATGCATATTTAAATATTTCTCAGAAATAAATTGTCAGTATTTATTTTCTTTTCTAACTGCACATAATAATGGTGCTTCATACACCTGATGGCCATTTCAATTCAATTAAACGTAGCCCTAGTTTCTTTATGTGTCAGTATCGTAGTATTTACCTCATAGTGTTGTTCTGAGGATTAAATGAGTAAACACGCATAATTCAAATATCGAATGATTGTATTTAAAGCACTTAACAGGTATTATTATTGCCATTCTGCAATCACATTTCCAGAAAACTTAGCTTAAGAAGTAATTAGAGAAAGATGTATGCATAAGTATATTCACCACAGTGATTTGTATAATAGATTTTTAAAAAGAAGGAATCATAATATACAAGAATTAGTTAAATAAATTATGACAACAAATGTGTTAATCATATATGTTTCTAATAAATACATTCATTTATTTATTAAAATATGTTCACACTAGATGGTTACATTTTAGAAGTTACAAACCACATATATAATAAAAAATCATCTTGTAAACAAATGCTGTATATATATATACACACACACACACACACACACACATATATATTCATGTACCTATACTTAGAAAAGTAATTGGAGTAACTGTATATATATATAGAGAGATTCGAATAAGCCACATTTTATGTGATTCTTTTCTTTTTTTCTTCTCTATAGTTTTAAAATTTTCTCCCATGAACCTGCATGGTTATACCTAATAATAAAATTATAATAAATCAAGCAGATACTTTTTACAAGTTACTCAGTATGGGATAAGAAATATCTTTAGCTCAATGTAGCAGAAAAATAAAGATTCAAAAATCCATTTGTGGATCTTAGCAGTAGAAAATAAAAGGGATTTTACTCTTAAATTTTCTTTACTATATCCCACATTTCTGCATCCTCACAGTGCCTGATACAAGTGACCAATTAATATTTGTTGGAGGATGAAATGAAAATAATAGTAATCATGAAAAAATGCTTGATGAATTTGGGAGATTAAAATTTTGACAAAACATAACCAGAAATTTTTCAAAAGCAATGATGTGGGAAAAATATTTGTAATAATGAATAAATGATTAATATACTTACACACAAAACAAAGGTAATGCTTTAAGAAGAGGAATGGTAATTACAGACAGTCTTTATTTATTCATTTTAACATCTATGTGGCACTAACTCCTGTACAGTCAAACATGGCTTAATATTTACTTTTACATTTTGATCATAAGCATCTAGGCCCTTCCTTATGACATGGTGGAGAATGTTGGTGTAAGAATTAACATGAACACACCAAATTGCAACACCATTCCACTGGTTCAATTGGTGCCTTACTAATATTAACTTTACCCCTAGCAGTAGCTTTAATTTTGTTGATCATTGAAATGATTATCTGGTTTTATTTTTAAAAGATTCTCAGTGGCCAGGTGCGGTGGCTCACACCTGTAATCCTAGCTCTCTGGGAGGCCGAGGCAGGCGGATTGTTTGAGCTCAGGAGTTCGAGACCAGCCTGAGCAAGAGCGAGATCCCTTCTCTACTAAAAAAAATAGAAAGAAATTATCTGGACAACTAAAAATATATAGAAAAAATTAGCCGGGTGTGGTGGCACATGCCTGTAGTCCCAGCTACTCGGGAGACTGAGGCAGGAGGATCCCTTGAGCCCAGGAGTTTGAGGTTGCTGTGAGCTAGGATCACGCCACGGCACTCACTCTAGCCCGGGCAACAGAGTGAGACTTTGTCTCAAAAAAAAAAAAAAAAAATTCTCAGTAAATGTTTTGCTACCCACATGTGTCACATTTCTCAGGTAGTGATTAACCTATTTAGTGTCAGAGAAGTTGTAAAGAACAGCAAATGTAAATATGAGATGAGAAGAGATCATTGAGAAAATATTGCCTTTTTAAAAATATATGATGCTATGGGAAATCACAAGGAAGTGAAAAGACTCAGTAGATGAAATGTGTCTGCAGTGTTATTTATCAGGACAAAAGGAAAGGGCCATTACGTCTTTCCTCACAACTTTTTTACTCATTTTATATTTTATATACCTTTGTAGGTAAAGGGATTGAAAAATAGCTCTATGAAAGGGAGATGGGGCATGGATTAGTCAATCGACAGGCTTCAAAGAGGAAGTTGTTTATAGTTCATTTGGTTTTTCTCTTTTCGTTTACCAAATAGTCACTGATGCGGACGGTGTGTCATGCAACATGCTTGGTACACAAGATGAGCAAGATAGACATTATTCTTGCCTTGTCGGAGATCATATTTCAATCGTGCACACAGGCAGTAAACAAGTAAACAAATAACACAATTACAGATTGAGTGAACATTGCCAAGTATTGACACAGTGCGCTCTCATAAAAATAACAGCAAATCCTGTGAACTACAGAAAGAATGCTATAGAAGGCCTTTTGATGAATTAAAATTTAAGCTGAAAGATAAGGAGTCAGCCATGCAAATTGTCGGGGACACAAGTATCAAAGTAGAGAGAATAGGAAGTGCAAAGACCAAAATTATGAAGAGCCTGGCCTGTTCTTGGAACTTGCAGAAGACTGGTGATCAAGAGTATAAGACCAAAAATCAGTCGATGCTTACAGGTGGAAGGACAAATCTCAGGGCTAGTTGAAGAAGTGCGATAAATTTTGAAAACTATCTTTTTAATTTAAGAAGATTTTCATTAATAAGATAAGTCCATATTCTCACATTTGCACCTATTATTATTTAAAAATGCATTATCAGATGTCCAAAATAAATGAAGTGAAAAATCGAGATGTGAAACTACCTGCCATCATCCGTCGATCATATCTACATGCCTAGGTAAACAAGAAACTGATAACAATAGTTCCCCCAAGCAGGGAAAATGAGTGGCTGCAGAATGGGATAGAAGCGTGCCTACTGTTCATGCTAGTATGTCATACCTTATAAATTTTGTGTCATATACTTAGATATTAGTAATTTTTTTAACTAGTAATTTTTTAATTCAAAATGTTAATTTCTTTCTAAATGTTTCATTATGCAGATTCAGTCCAAACTTTCTTCATTTCTTTCTGGGAAACCAATTTCCCATTGGTTTCTTTGAAGATAAAGAATCATATCACAGAAAAGTTTTTATTAAATACAACAGAGATGTAATCTCCCCTTTAAAGAGTATACTCTTCCATTAAACACCTTTTGGGATTATTGAGGTAATTTTACTGCTTTAAAAAATTTTTGCAAATAATTTTCTTACCACAAAATATCAACTAATGTAGCAAGTTCAGTGAAATTATAAGTTCTTCAACTGTCTCAATTATGAAATAAATGATTTACAGGTCCATTGCAGTTCGAAATTGCTATGATTTTTGAAACTCATCTATTCATTGATTAAATATTTCCTGCTTCCTAATATGAATCAACACTGTGCTAGGCATTAAGAAATCAATGATGTATTCTGTGATAGAAAGTGGTATATTATCCAGTATTTGTTCTCCACTTTTATAGATGTAGTATTTTGAGTGGCCAAAAATTGACAGCGAGTATAATACTCCATTTCCCAGCCTCCAAAGCAATGTGATGCAGATGAAGTCAAGCACTGAAGCACATAGTCAAATTTGAGATCTTGCACCTTTTCCTCACCTTTCCGCTTTTCACTGGCTGAAACGCAGATGTAATGAAAACTAATTTTAACTTTGTGGGATGCATGTAACTCAAATATGAAGAAATATACATTTTTCAGATTGGCCAATTTAAGAATAACAGAAGCCGGAGCAACTATCATAGATGACAAGGTGGAAACTATATTTGGATGGAAGAGGTAAAAGGCAGAAGGAGCTGTGTCCTGACATTGTGGAGTTGACATGTCAACTGTGAATTGCTTATTATCAGCTGGATGAAGGAAAGCCTATCATGCTATTTTTGTTCATTTATTTTTTTTGTTTTTGTTATAACAACTTAATTGTATCTTAATATAGATCCCTGCATCAAAGAAAATCACAATCAAGAGAAAGAGTAGCACATTAACAAGTGATTGCAATATAAATCGGTAAGTACTTTAATAATAGTACAAACTGAGCATTCCAGAAAAGAAGGATCAACTCATTCTGCTTAAGGAAATCAAGAAAATGTTCCCATAAATAAAGTGACATTTAGCAAGATCTTAAAGGATAAATGATATTTTTCTAGATATAAAAGAAGATAAGGACATTCCTGGAAGAGAAAATAGAATGTAAAAGCCCCAAGTCGTGACAAGACATGTCTTGCATGGAAAATACTGAGAAGCTCATTGTAACTGACGTTTGAGGCATATAAGGAAAGAATGGAAAGAGACGTTAGGTTGGGTGTGATTTTGCAGGCAAATAAGTCTGACCTTTTTCTTTTAGGCAATGTGGAGCCAGGAAGATTCATAAACAGGAGATTGACACCATCAGATCTGTTTTTCAGGAAGGTAACTCTGATGGCAATTAGAAAGATAGATGGATTAGAGTAGGAACAGATATTTGGGAACAAGACTAATTTTAACTTCTTGGATGGTATGTAACTTGACATACATTTTTCAGATTGGCTGATTAATTATTAAGAATATGCAAGAAAACCAGTCTTAAGCATCTTTCTTATTCTATATTTACATCTTAAAAACACTAGTGGATACCTATTAAATGGAATACAGTTATCATTTAAAGAAGTAATCAGTATGAAATAAAAATGTATGTGTATGTTTAGACATATATATGCATGAAAGTATATTTATGCACATATATAGTATATATGTATGTGTATACATATACAGAGAGAGAGAGAGAGAGAGAGGGTGAGAGAGTGAGAGAGAGAGAGAGGTAGATATAATTAGGTTTCCCAGACATATTTATATATGGATATCATTAATAAGTGAATTTCTAGGAAAAATTTACATACGTTCTGATCTGTGTCTGGGTAGAAGGAAGAACCAACCTAATAATTGATCTGTCCTGTCAGATAAGCATTTGGAGAGAAGACCAATTACACTAAGACCAAATTATACTTTTCAATTACACAGGTGAATCAATCCAACTCAACATGTCAAAGCATAAAAAAATGTTTTAGAAAGACAGGCAACATACTAAATTTCCCTACCCATTACCTAGAAGTAAGTACTACTCGGAAGAGTAAAATGTCATTCTGTCAATATCCGTGAGCGTATGAAGGTTTCCCAACCCCATCCATCAAGGTGCCTTCCACTTCACTCTAAAATACTTCCCTAGAACATATTACCTTGTGAATGATCTTTGGAATGCCTTTGAATTCAAGAAAAAGGCAAAAATAAAATAACAATATGCAGAGACTCATCAGTGTTCCCAGTATGTATAATTTCGTCTTTCTATCCCTACATTTTGTTTTATTTTTAAGTATTAGCTTCCAGAATTCGGGTGTGTAATGCATAGGATGTGGTTAATGTGTTGAAATATAAAATACCTAAGCAAGTAGGTTAAAAAAAAAACTTGTCTATGCATTCATAGTATTGAAATGGAAAAATTAAGGGGCAATATGGAATGAGATGAAGCAGAAGAAGTGGGTTGGGGTGAACCATACAGAGTTTGTAAACCCACTTCAGGTTTTGGTCTTTGTCGATAACAATGGGATGCCAGCAAAGGGTGTTATAATCTGATTTACATTTCTTAAAAGATCTCTCTGTCTCCGGTTCACAAAATGAATTGCATGGGGAAGGAAGGACAGATAGGAAGCTACAGTCATACGCTGGTTGGTTAGGAGAAAACGATGGTTTCAATTACTTTGTGGCGATGAGGCAGAGAGAAGGTGGACATGTTCTAAAGACATTTAGGAAGTCGAATTGACAGGACTTTGTGAGAGGATTAGATAAATGAGATGAGGAATAGGAGAAAGTCAAGGATAATAATAACAAGTATATCAGCAAAGGAATTTACTATTCACAAAACTTTTTATAGTTATTTCACTGATTCTAACACTGAAAGAAGAAGTGACAATTGTTATTGCTCTCAGTTTTACAAAGGAGTAAACAGAGACCAAGGGAAGCTAAGTGACCTAACCAGGGTCTTAAACAGTTGTTACTATTTAGAGCTTGAACTTGAACTCAGGAATTCTTTCTTCCAGTTCAGGATACTTTCTACTGAAAACCTGCCTATCTGATCTTTTATGAGAAGCTAGTCCCTGAAAAGGCCCTTGGATCAAAAGTGGGTACTAATTTATTTGCTTGCCTCTCAATTCTAATCTCTCTGGGCAATGAGCCCAATTGATTTGGCAGAAGCTTCAAAGCAAAGAAAGGCAAAGTCATGAGCCACGTGGCATTCAAAGATAGTGGAGAAAACAAAACAAAACAAAGAATGAAAGAAAAATAGAGAATCCTTCTGCCCACAGTCAGCTCTAGGATGAGTCAGAATTGTACATGGTTAAATTTTACCTAAATATTATGTCACCAAAAATTGTAGAATGATAACAATAGAAGTTAACTAACTCTTGTCTTAGGCAGTGAGTTCAAATTCCAGTTACTCGAAGCATTATTCTCAAGTATATGAACTAGTGATTTTCTTATATAATAAAGAATAGGTAAACATTATATGCCTTTTTACTATGAGCACAATTGTTCATAAATGTTGAAACTGTGAATCGACCTAAGAGGAAACTGATGCATCAGAAGCTAGTTTGATAGGTTTGAGGAGAAAAGTATCACGATGCTTCCCCATATTGTCTTACAAGGAATGATGGGGATAAATAAGTTTTAACTTACGATCAAGCAGAAAAGAAAGGAGTTACTGGGGATAATTTCAGTAATTTTGGAAATTTTCCCGTCATCTACTAGTAACCCAATAAACCTAGGATCCAAGCTAAGAAATAAAATGTGACTAACACAGGTTGAAGCTACCAGTAAGTTTCCTGATTCAATCCATCTGCCACCATATAGAGGCAACACTATGTTGAATTTTGTGTTTATCACTCTCATGCTTTTTAACACTTTTACTTATATATTTCTGGGCAATATATTATTTTAATTCTGTTTTTTTCTAAGTTTTTTCTTTAAAATTCTATCATAATATACAGTCTTTCCTGATTTGTTTTTTAAATTTAGAGTTGCTTGCAAAATACCTCAAGAAAAGGCCTTAACATAACTCTGTCCCTGTGACATTGACCCTGAGACTTCCAACCTAAAAAAAATAAGACAATCAAAACAATCATGGTGATGCTTAAGAAACAGCCCTCTCCAGCCAGAGAAAAAAAATCTATCCCTTATCTCCCATCTAGCCATAGTCTGTGGCATGGTCATCCCCATACCACAGAAACTCTCAGGTAGATAAAGGATTCAACTCTGTCTCCATCAATGCTGGGAACTGTCTTAAAAGAATCCTAACCTTAGAAAGCCTGAGCAGAGACTAGAAGAGGAAACATAAAGGGGTCTGCTTTTCTGAGGGCTACTGGGAGCTATCCCTGGTGCTCCCAGAATCAACCCCTCTAACACCAACTTTGGGTTGTACGACCCTAGCAGAACTTGACTACTTAGCTGAGCTACATTAAACATCAGCTGGTCAAGCTCATGAATCTGATGGAAACCCTCGGTTCAGTTCTGCAAATGATTTTGCTGTGTTCTGAGCTCTCTATGTCCACCACACTTCTTCCTTTGTTGTATTTGCACCACACCATTCTTTGAGCACCACAACCACCAACAACACTAGAACAACCGTATCTCAAAGCCCTTCTGTCTCCAGGCACTGCCTAATTATTCATACATATATATATACATTTACATATATACTTCCATCTGTCTGCTAAAAAAGAAAACCTGTATGATAGTGTAATCATTATCATTTCATTTTATAGTTGTAGAAATAGACTTAAGAGCAACTGAAGTTACATATCTAATAGAGTCGGGACTTGCCAATAAGTTCGTTCAACTCTAAAGCTTAACCACTCCCCTAATACTTTAACTATAAACTGCCTGACTAGACTTCTTTCTAGAATCCCTGAAACTCCCACCCTTTTCTACAACAAAAATACCTCAAGCTGAATTGTACCATAACACCATTTAAGGATATCTTTCTTGAAGCAATAGCTAATACATATAGAGTATTTTGTATGTGCTAGGAACTGTTCAAAGTATTTGTACGAAATCCTCACAACAACTTATGAAATACAATTTTATACTTTTCTCATTTCACAAATGGAAAAGTTGAAACATAGAGAGGATTATCAGATGCCAAGGCTCAAACCTAGACATTTGATTCCAGAGCCCATATTCTTAAATAGTGTGCTACACTGCCTCTCTTTATCTTTAAACATTATTTTTGATTAATGTCTTTCAGAGAAAATCCTTCTCAAATATTCCTAATTTTATTTTTTAAAATAAAGAGGTCATGTTATCACTATAATATTGCTTTTTAAATTAAATTAGGAAGTGAAATACTACAATTATTTTTCCTAATGGCCTTTTAAATCAAATTAATCATTAAATAAAATGTTTTAATATTACAAATTAACAGACAAAATGGTGAAAAAAATCCAACATCTGGTTATTAAAAGTAAGTTGAATAGTTAGATGAAATATATCTATCCTTTTTAATACATTAACAAGGAAGAGAAACACTTCACTAGAATGACTCCAGTAAACCAGTTTTTTCCTCAGAAGTAAATAATTGGCACCTATAATCAATTATTTTTATTATTTTAAAATAAAATTATTGATGTTTTAAAAAGTAAGTAGGAACATAAGAATCGGATTTGAATGCACATTGAAAAATAGACACGCAAAGAATGCCATATTTGAAGATATTTTAATACTCTGATAGGTTTCTTTTTATTTTAAAATTTTTACATTCTTTTTTTTGACTTCAAAATGAATTAGGAAATGTCAGGCTTTTAAAAAATCAAACAGGACGTCAAACCAGTAGGCTTCATTCAGGGCAGTGGGAGCCTGCTCGGTTGTTTCCTCTCTCACTCTCTCACTTTTTAAAATCTCAATCACTGCCATTTCTGGTCTCAGCTTTCACAGCACTTTACAGGCAGCTGAATGAAAGGGCAGAGCTTCCTCTGAAACTCCAGTTATTTCAGCTTTAAAATAAGCTGCAAAGGATGCCTTCCCCAGAGACAGAAATGCATTCCCTCCGTCATGAACCCGCAATGCCCTCGGGTTGTGGCCGGGGAGGAGTTTAGCACTTGAACCTAGATAATGCTATTTTTTTTTTTTTAATCAAAGTGCACCGTTCTTGCTCCATATGGCCTGTGGCACAATTTATTTAAAACAACATGGTACATAGGAGAAAGTAAACAATAGTAATAATAATATAGGAAAAGCAATGTGCTGATAAATAATATAGGAAACCACGTAGCTCCAATACCTTCATGAAAAGGGACTTCAATAATACATATTTCTTATACAGCTTTATGCATGACTTCATTTCTATGGTTTGCACTTCACTGCTCTGTTGTGTCACTCTACGAATAAACCTATACGTCATGCCTATGAAATATGTTCGCAGTGCCTTTACTTGACAAAATAAGGAGCGGCGTGGTTTAGAAGAATGAGCACTGAGCCAGAAATCCAAAGACGAGATAGAACTTGAGTCCCATCCCTGGCACTTTCTGGCTTCTGGATGTTGAGTGAGTTGCACATCCTCCCTGAAATTCAGTTTTCAGACCAATGGGACTTATCCGTTCACCTCCCAGAGTTCTTGTGGTGATTAAATGAGTTAATGCATGAGAAAGCATTCTGAGAATGCTATATAAAAAAGGATTTTTTTTTTTTGCAATGGGAGGCTTAGCTCTTTTCAGATAAATGTGCACAGTTTTACATTTTTACTTTAAAAACCTACACATTTTTGTTTTTCCTGAATTTACTTACCAGTAATTTAATTAGTTGCTGATATTTCTTTGTAGTTTATTGCTATTTAAAGTAATATGTTTATCTAAAAATTATGAAGATTCCTAGAGTTTCTTTATACTTGTTATATTTTAGGGATAATAAAGACTGAGAAATACATGTTTAAACTTGAATTATGTCCTCATTTTTCTTCAGTGAATTATAATTTTACTTCTAAATGCTGATATTTTTTACCAAAAAAACAACAAAGTAAAAATGTAAAAGAATACTGACTGACATTGGCAATTGTTAATCATACCATATCCTATCTGTTTGACCGTGGATGGCACTCTAATTTAGAAAATCACTATCTGACCTGTTCCATTTTACCAATAATTCTCTCTTTTAAATAATTTAGACCTCATACATTTTCTGGTAAGTTTTTGGATCCGCGTTTGCACAATCACCTCGATATTATTTAAGTCATAGTAAGTGATTCAAAGTCTCATCTTTGAAGTGAGAGGTTTATTTTAACCAAAAATATTGATTTTTGATGCTACTAGGACTTATCTTTTCAATATATTTTTGTATAACTTCAATGATACATAAAAGCACACAAAACCTGTACAGAACATTTACCTAAATATTTTCTAAGTGCACATGATCCGAGTGCCACATTATAGTTGTAAATTAAAGTCTAGTGTGTTGTAGAAATCAGCCTTCCATACCACAGTTTTGCTCCCTGAATGAGGCAAGAGTTAGTCAGTAAATATATGTGGTCAACCTCAGATTTGCCTCACTGGGAGTTCACATGTATTTTTAACTGCCTTCAATTGTTAATGTATTCCTCAAATGAGATGCATCACCTTGAAGAATGACTTTTTGCCCTCTGGGAATAGGCCAAACAAGTATTTCATTCGCTATGATAATCAGTTCTACCTTCAGCAACATATAAACCCAAATTTAATAGGCACCAGTGATTAGGTTTTAAGTCAGAGAGTCATCACTGTCCACTGTGAGAAATAATAAGAAAAAATACAAATTATAACGAATTTGCCTTCAGGAGGCCTTGTTAGACATAATGGGACCATTACTATTTCAGGATATGGTGAATAAATGTTTTTCCTTCTCATTATAGACATTTCTGAGTCGCCAATTTTCAGTGATAAGAAAGATTTCCTTTAACTTGTGCTAAAGATATCTTAGGTCATTTGTTTTGTCCACTTGGTGTAAAATGGTCTTGAAAGAGAAAAAGGACTACTTACCATAAAATACTTATTTAAATCTTTTAAAATGCTTAAAACCATATAGAGCCATTCAATGCTATAGATAAATTTAATCTTACTCAAACGTTCCACTGTCAAAATTATCTGAGGCTTTTCTCCAACTTAAACTTTGTATTGAAATAAAAAATTGTACAGGACATTATGGAAAATAACAAATCAACCCTTAAATCAGCAGCTTAGGTTGTGGACAGTAAATGATACAGTGGTTCCACTTTCTTGGAACTGAGTAGCAGAAGAAAATGAAGAAAGATACTACTGACAGGGCAAGGATGATGGGAGCAGGCTAGCATTATGAATGATATGTTAAGTGATTGGCTCAGATGGAATCATGGGATTGCTGCTGCCTTTTGCAGAAGCTGATTTTCATTCTTATTGTTCACCTCGTAAGACTCCAACATATGAAAGGGGGGAGGGAGAGGAGAAGCTATATGCACATGCATTCCCTATACATATACATATTTAGAAATATTGTGAATATTTGCCAGGATATACAGAGTGGTAGGAAAAAAAAATACTTAATGCAAGTATATATCTTGTCAGCGAGGTTTATTTGTTTTAATATTCATGTATGTTTTCTGCATTCTTCCCTGTGAATTGAAGTGCCATATTCTTTTTTATTTGTAAAAACTAAAGACATATATATTTCTAATTCCAAAATAAGTGAAATAATAATTCAATTCTCTATAATAATATATTGAAGATAATAACAAAGACATTTTATAGGCTGGTTTGATATGCTTAAAGATGCATTCTACATATTTCTTTCTTCAAACCAGTAGGCACTGCTTGATTCATTGTTGGTATGGGGGTGATGTGTGTATGTGTATGTGTGTGTGTGTGTGTGCGTGTGTGTGTGAGAGAGACAGGTAAGGGGGAGGGGCAAAAAGATGAACCAAATTCAGAGAAAATGATTGTTACATGATGTAATATTTTAGAAACACATGCATAAAATTAAACATACTGCTGGTGTCAAAGGGTTCATTTCCTAAGTTTTTTTAAACTAACTTTTATTCCTACATAAATGTGATTAACTCAGTGCTTCTTTAAACACTAATTCTTTTGTGCATCTGTGCTTAAGTTTATAGCATGACTAATGCTATAATTTTGTTATCATGAATTTCTGGATTCTGAAATAATCAATACTGCCCACAATTCACTTTATTTCATTTTACATATTTTAAAGTCCAAATTAGCAGCCTGTCTATATAAAGTTATTTTCCAGAGGGAAAATATAACAAGCATCACTAATCAAAAAAAATATTTTACAGTAACTCAAGTTATGATCTTATAGAATTAGCAGGTGCTACGTATGAACTCAGATAAATATATATGGACAGCCATGCTAATTGATGAGAGAAAAAATTGGAATAAGTATGTAATGATCAGTTCATTTATCAGATTTTAGGTGACTAACCATTTTCTTTTAAATAAACATTTTAACAGTTACTTAAGGGGGACATTAATAATTTTTATAATCAACAAATACAAATATGAACCTGAAACCTAATTGTTACTTGAAGATGAACAATATTCTAGTTATAAAACTGTCCTTAAAATTTTGATGGAAGACAAAAATAATGAGATTTAAGAGAGATGAGCAAATGAGCAAATGAGCAATCAGCAGACTACTGTAATTACTAAGCCTTCTAGATTGATGATAGAGTTACATACTTGTTAGTATTAGGGGGCCCTACAGATTTCATTTTCTAGAGTATAGCCCAGCAGGCACGTTCAGTGAAGCCCCCTCTACTACTCAGCTCACCCCCTGAGGGGAAATGCCACGTGCATTCAAATCAAACGTTTTCCTATCAAGTTCTCAACTAATGGCTTTCCTAGGAGACCCAAGCCTGTCAGTCACCTACTACCTATTTAGACATGTTAAAACAGAATTTGTTGTTTATTTGTATTTCATTGAAGTGAGTCTGTTTTCTCATATTGAATTTGTATCCAAACCCCAGGTTGTCAATACTGCTTAGCTAGGGCTTCTGTTTGTTTTGTTTTTCTCCGCGTGTAATCCGGAAAAAATGGTGCTGTTCATGTCAATTTCGACCCTTCTATAAATTTATAGGCAGTGTATTAACTAATTGTTTAAAGTCACTAATGCTACTGTCAGGAGCTAAAAAACACACTTCTTCTATTGAAAGCTTTTTTGTCGAATTCACAATTCATTAACATACTAGAGCCACAGCTAAACTTAAGTTCTTATATGGGAAAAAAAAAAGAAAGAAAGAAAAAGATGTCCAAATTTAATAACAAAAAGTGTGGGCATCATTTTTAATTTAATTATTTTCCATGTAGTTAAAGCATATCTGGTTCCCTTAGAGAAAAATCTAGTGATGCAAAACCACATACTTGACCAGGTCGTGATTTTCTTGGTAGAAAAATCACAAATATATATATATACACACACACAGACACACATACACATATACATACATGTGTATATATATATATATATTCCTATGCTTACAATCTCTAAGTGAGTTTACTTGTGTTTAAGACTAAATGTAAGCATAAAACATTCCATACAAACAAAAACAGTTATGTTTGATATGCACTTCAAAAGCCTAAAAGGCCAAAGAAAGCCCTTCCTTAATTATTGAAGAAGTGTCTGTAAAGGAAACATGAGCAAATAGCATTCATGCTTTCATCCCCAGTAACCTTTTATTGTCCTTTTCTTCAGATGGCCAAGTCAGTATATTTAATAAAGGCAGCAGCAACCATCAAAGAAGGCAGGACCCTAATAAATGGTCCTGATTAAAGGCCCTGACAGGGTATGAACTTTGCATAAATTTTCTTATGGTGTCAGGCTAGGATACTGATTGAAAACTTATTAACATAATCACACATTTAGAGGAAATGCTGTAATGTATCACAAACATTTCCCTTAGTGTAATAATTTTAAGGACATTAAAATGCAAATGATAATAAGGAGCTGTGTTTAGTGATGTTCTGAAAGCCTGATTATTCAAATATTTGGTATGAAGTATGGAGCTGCATTCAGTAACGCATCTACATGAATTCAAAAATTTAATCTGTATATGGACTCAAAAGTTTTCTTTGGTCCCACCAACTATTTTTCCAGTTCAGATGCACACAAAATTAGCAAGAACATTTGGCGTAAGTATTACGAGAAATATTTTTTAAATAATTTTAAATCATTACATCATTTCATTAAAAAAAATTGAATACAAACTGCCTGCATCATTTTTCTCCAATGCTTAAAAAAATACTGAAAAGTAGTTAGCATTTTTGTTTTGGCAAGATTGTGCTTTGAAAATATGCTGAAGTATTTTCAGTGTCCTTTTCCCAGCTTTTATTGAAACGTGTATAAAGCAGCAGAGGACGTGGCAGGTCACAGCAGTGCTATCCCTTAATGCTAATTCTTAACAATAAAAGAAACACTGCCCTCCCCCCACACAAATAGCCATAATTATGTAAAGAATGACTGCTTCAGACTGATGACTTTCAATATGCTCAAGTCTAGCATACTGGTATAAGAGGCCAGAAAGGTCAACAGTAATTCATAACTGCTATAAAATTGCGTAGCATCCCAGGGCTTCTGCAGGATGCTGACATTATCATGAGTCTTCTGCTGGTTTGTATATGTAAATTTGTGATAGGAAGTGCACTGCTTTTACCGTATCACATGCAGAGCATCAATCAGGCAGTGGAATACATCAGAGTATTTTCATTATGCCTAGTTATTTACTGCATCAGAAGAAATTACCCTGGCAAGCCAAGCGGCCTTCTCTGGGTAGCATGATACGTCCAACCAGGCTTCGGCTCGGGAGTCTTGTAAACATTACAGGATTAATCTCACAATCACAATCATCAATCTTTCCTAGTCCTGCCTGGGTGCAACTGTGGAGATTGGTAACCAGGCCACGTGGATTTAAATTTAACCCTGAACATCAAAAACTAGATGTCAGACCTAAGCTGCATATTGCAAAACAACCTATGTTTTTTTCAGTTTTAGTTGAAGACAATAGACACAAACATAAAATGAAGTACTTTGAAATCATATCTAATCTGTCACTTTCATTTGTGGCACATGCTTGGGAAATTAGTAGTTTCCTTTTTTAAAAAAAAGGTATATATTTTTTTTTAGCATCAGCTATAAGTGAGCAATGAGAGACTACTTTTTATCCATATAAACAAATGTCCCGTATGGTAATGTAGACGCCATAGGCAGTTCTGCAGAGCTGTGAGATGGGGACCTCAGCCTGAGATTTGGGGACCTGCTCAAACTCCTTTGGCTCTAGACCAGAGGAGGTTAAAGCCCCAGGGAGTAATAGAGTCAGCCCCTAAGCAAGAGAGCGTTCAGTGTGTCTTGCTGACTCATAAGATGACACTGGCATTGATTGCTGAAACAACCGCTTGCTTACTCGTCTGCCCAAGGAAAAAGACTGTGCCCCCTTTTCTTCCCTCTCATCAGAAGGAGGGGGAAAAGAGATGGGTCAGACAGATGGGCTAAATGAACATTCTATCATTTTAAGTTTAGCAACTGCACGGAACATAGCCTATTCTATTTAGATAATGCAAAAGATAATGTGCATTCATTTTAGAAAGTCAGGTGAAAACCATGATGATAATGATCATTTTTCCATAGTCAAGAAACAATAAATATATAATGAGCAGGTCACGTATAGACTGCCTGGCAGTTTAATTTGAACTGTGACCTTCTATTATTATTTTTTGTCCAAAGCATTTTTTCCTGAACACAGCATAGAGTCAATTTTTTCTTTCTTCCTTTCTCAATATCTTGCGAGCTCCCATCTTTGAATAAAAAATGTAGTAACCATAAAGATATGCCTTTCCCTTTCTTCTTCCAATAAGATTTTCAAATCTAGAAGTTTACATTCATCCTATATATAAAAAGTAAATATTTCTTCTACAGGCTTTAATCCCTGGTTGATTTAATCAGCACTATAGGTATTTGTTGGAATTGTATGACTACAGTAAAAAAAAAAAAAAATTGTGTCATACATTGAGACTTCATACGAGCTATTCATCCCTACTCAGGTGATCATTTTATATGTCTTTCTTGATCATGTGAAGTTTAGCTTTAAGAAATACTGAAAGGAATTATGAATAAAATTTTTCCCAAATAAATCATATGACAATAAAAGAGAAATTCATCTTAAAGAGATTGCAGTGGCTGAAATTTAAAGCTTCTTGTTTCTCTGTTTTTCTTTCTTGTGTGTGTGTGTTTTTTTTATTTTTTTTTATTTTTTGGTTTTGTTGCTATTGATAGATGCTTTTTGTTGTTAATGTTTTTGTGCTATGCCCTCCTCCAGACTAGCTTTAAAGTAGCTAACATTTTGATGCTGTGTCTTTACATATAGAATAGGGCTCTTCAAGTCCTCATTGGTTTCTGTACATAGGCTTCCAGGTGCAAGTTCATCATGAATCCTTAGCTTCTCACAAAATGCGAAATCACATGCATGTTTCTGACTCTTGCAGTTGTATCACCAAACAGAGATCTTGTTCTTTAAGGGCATGATGTGTTATAGGAAAGTGATTGTTTTGTAAAATTTTTATAATATACCTATTGTCAATCGACATTGTTAGAAGCAGGAAGGCTGGAAATACAGTTCGCATATGTGCACGATTATGGCATAACTTTGAACAACTTTCTGGGTTACTTTGTTATGTTTTCATTATCCCTCCAGATGTTATGTTTTGCTGAAGATTTGAAACAAAAAATAACTACTAGATGTCCATGGCGAAGATGTTGGAGCAGCAAAAAAGTTAGTGCCATGATCAGCGGATTGGTGGGCAGAGAATAATCCAGTCCCCTGAGAGAGGAGGGCAGAGCAGTGGCTACATTCCTTAGTAGGAGCAGCTGGCAGGAAAAATTCTGGATATAGACTTGATTCTCATCTCCATTGCTTTTCAGGCACACAACCTTAAACAGATCATTTGACTCTATTCTCAGTTCTAACACTTTTTTTTTTCCATTCATTTACTCAACATACGTCAACTGGACTCCTAAGCACTCTACCAGGTACAAAATAATGAGCTACTTTAAAAATGCTTGGTCTTAGTCTTCAAATAATGAAAGCAGCTGGTGTGTGTGCCAGGCACTATGTAAATGCTTTATATGCATTGTCATGTTTGATCCGTGCATGCTCCCAACCCTGGGAATAGTTATCGTGAGTTTATGTAGGATAATACTAAACCTTAGAGAGGTTCAATAAGCCAGTGAGAGAGGCAGGGCCTGAGCACAGGTCCCTCTGATGTTAAAGCCCCTGCTCATGGTTTTGTAATATTATTACCAAAATAAATTTTTAATTATTTGAATATGTTACAAAATTTTAGTAAGTATCGAATGAGAAAGGTGTATGACAGAATGTTACAAACTGTGATACTGTTCAAGTGTCTGTGGTCATTACTGTTCACATGAACATGGAGCTTTTTCCTCATATCACTTTCCTCTTAATTATTCCCATTAAAATAGTTTGGGTCATCCCACATAAATGGTAACCACAGACAAAAAAAAAAATTCTAATTATATAAACAAAATTCTATCAGGGGTTCCCTAGTGCCTTCTCTAAGCCAGTTATACATGGCTCCTTAATGAATATTAAACAAATTGAAACCCAAGTAAGACATTTTTCTACATATGAAAATCTCTGAAAAGCACAAGTCTACTGTTTACATTAGCCCTGAAACATCTTCAGTAATTGCTTAGGCACTTTCGGGTTATCTACCAATAAAGTGAGAGTGATGGCATTAATACAGCACCTGCAGACCTTGTAAATGTAAAATGTTTTTCATTCAGCCAGAATCTCTAATTTAATATTGGTGCCATTTAACACAGAATTTTCTTCTTTTACATAATTTTTATATTTTTATCCCAGACCAGGGCTGTCCAGTCAAGACATGAGATCAAGAAAACAAACTGAAAAGAAATACACAAAGAAACCATCTGTCTCTCATGTTTGCCTACTTTACACCATCCCTACCATTGCATTCTTGTGTATCTCTATGAAACAATGTGATTTTAGGAATAAAGCAATACAGTCAGAATTTTCAAAAAATCTTCATTATCAATATAACCACAAATTTAGAATTCAATTTGAATAAAGTTTTGTCAAATTTTGATGTCCATTTTTCAATTTCTCATGTTCAATCAGTAAAAGTACTTACCTAAAGTTCTTTATATGAAGAAAAACATTAAGTGAAGGAATGTTTTGTTTAGATATTAATAATACGACTACTTAAAAGGAATAAAATACAGCACATGATGATTTTGTACTTGTTACTTGATAGCTGAAAGTCACAGAAATATTAACCTGGTCTTAGTAAAGGAATGCCTATAGCTTAAAGAATGAATGGTAGGTGAGAAATTCTATTCTTTTTATATCCCTTTTCAAAATAAAGGAAATAATATTATTTATTGAAAGAAAATTATTTTACTTATTAAGAGAAAAGAAATATTGACTCTTGGAAAATTTCAGAGAAATTTAATAGTTGCTAAAAACTTACAGAAATATCTCAAACTTTAAAAGAAAAATTATCTTTGCCTCTAAAAAAGTATCTGTTTTCTTAAAAAATATTTTCATTAGAATACATTATTTCATTAGAATACATTAGAATACATTATTTCCATTAGAATACATTCTTCCAGTTACCATTATTCCAGTTACATACCATTGAAACTTCCATTTCTTCTAAATATTTCCAAATGCTCACAATTTTTTCATGCAAGGTTAATAGTTATGCAAGTTATGGTTTTCAGGTATGTTCTAAACAAATTTTCCATTGTGTAAAAAGGATGTCATTAAGGATGAAATGTGTTTTAATTGGTATTATAATAAATTGTATACAAATATTAAATTAAAATTTTAACTCTGTTAAGCCAGCATAAACATGTGAGATTGGCCTTTGTGTGTATGATGCTTGATGTATAATGTGTGATCAATAGAGTTTATTCTATAAGCACAAATTGAAAATTTCTTCACTGAAGGATAGGATACTTACTTGTCTTCCTTGAATCCAGTTCAGCTTAAATATCCTTTATTTTTCAGAAACAATTATCAGAAAATTTGCACACATTTTCCCTGTATTGATTATAGCACCAGATATGTATAAATAGTTACATACTTTATACCTCCTATTTATAATAAAGCATACTTAAATTCTGGATTTGCTTCTAGGAAATAGACAAGAATAAAGTAATGTTATCATTTTTTTTTTGCAATACTTACTACTTTGGAAATGAAAAGTTTTTTTATTATATGCTACTGTTCTCATTTTTGAACACAATACCACCATTATAGATAGGAGTGCCTATAGATTTAAGTGAAATAATGACAACTTTTTCAAAAATCACGTCACTCTAATTTATTGACAAACACATGCAGACTTACTTTTTCTAACAAACTTGCCAAGATATCATTTATAGGCTTATTAAGGGCAAATTGGATCATGATTTGAGCAGGCAATAATTAATGACATTTATAAATTGAGTATACAGGAACTGCTCAGTTCATTTGGGGACATGAGAATTTCTGTCAGATTAGAACTTTTTATGTTTAAATAACACAAAAAATGCAATGACATTGCATTATCCATTCTCTAAGAATGGCATTATCCATTCTCTAAGAGAGTGATAGCCAAGTTATAATGGTTAAATACAAGCATTTAGAACTTATAATCACACACATCCATGTATGTGTAAATGTATTCAAGTAACTACAGCAGATACTTGAAATATAAATAAACAAAACAATGAAATAAATTTGCAACAGCTTTGCAGTTTGTGTAGGTTGTTATTACATAGCAAAGAGCGTTTGTCATATTTAGTTTCAGCATGCTTCTAAAATTAAAAATACATGTACTGACACGCACAATTTTCTAATATTAAAAATTAGCTACTAAATATGCACATATTAGTTTAATATTGCATTTTAAAGAAAACTGAAAGTTAAGCATGGCAAAAACCTATCAGGTGAAATTTATGAAAATTTACAGATACCTAAAATGCTAGGAGTTAATTATAGTCTGCTTTCCCTGGCATGTCAGCTTGATTAAATTTGGAGTTCGGAGATGAATTGGCCCAAATTCATTAGTGTTCACTGGGTGCAGATGTTGGTCAAGGTCATGCGAAGCGCATTGACTGCAATGTTGGAGAGGAGGGGGGAGGGGATTCCAAAGAAGGTAGATTCTTAAAAGGTCCGGGGTTGCAGCAAGAAACTTTGATACTTTTTAACTTAATAAATCTTGACAGCCTAATCATGGCTAAGCCTTTGCAGTGTTATTGGTACAGATGGCAAAGCTAGACATATTTAAAGAGATCTCAGCAGCTAGTAGTAAGAGAGCACTGAATCCAAATGCAGTGTTGGACTCTAGGAGAAAGTGAAAGAAAGGAGGATAAAAAGCTACACAGCATTTCCATCTCCTGACATCTCCAACAGCCTCAGATACGAAATATGATAAGGCTCCTGCTGAGCTAATAAGCCCAACAAATGTCTGTGTCCGTGAAGTAGATGAAGTGGGATCAAGCAGAGGGGGCTGCTGTATGAAAATAAGCCAGCGCCCAGGGTATAATGGCACTAGAGAAAGCTACAAGGTCAGGCTGATGACAGAGACACCAGTTAAGTAGAGACCCCATCAGTAAGAAAGGTTTGCCTGCTGGATCCAAGACATAACCATTAAAATAAAATGAACTATTCATTTAAAGGAAGGAAGAAAAGAAGAAAACAAAAGTGCTGTATAGCATTTTATTTTTATTTGTTTCTCATATACGACGGCTGCATCCTTTTGTTTATTTACAGGCATCCTACCCAGGGCAGAAACGAGAGTATTGGGCTGGGGGAGGGGGACTGAGAATGGCCATGTGCTTCGAAATGCCATTAAATTTGTTGGTTCTGCTCTATGATTTTAGTGGATTCACAACCTATGCTAACAGCTATTTGTTTAACCAAACACTGCGTCAGGATGAACAGAATAATGAACAATGAATTTGATCTGCAAATTTTCCAAGGGAAAAAGACTGCTAGATGAAACATACATTATTCCTCAACTTCTCTTTCTCTGTTTCCTTTTAGATACAGAATTACTCATTCATTTTTATTGTAAGGTAATATATTTTTCAGTAAAATAAAGAATTGATGGAAGTTGAAATTATATGATTCAGAACAGCAGACCTGACAATGGTACCGTAAAAGTCAGCCTATGCGCTTGGCTTTTGACTGCATACACATCTAGCATGATGAACCTTCTGGTTTTTCCAGGACTATCTGTTGTCAGCGCTGAAAGTCCCCATGTCCTGCAAAACTTTTCAGTGGTTACTGTACTCCCATGGCTGAACCAGTATTTCTAAGGTAAAGCTGGACCCAGCTGTGTGGTGAGTAGCTGAGTCCAGGCGGAAAAGTGTGTAGAAAGACAAAGTGATTTCTCAGTAAACAGACAACGCAAATGATTCAGGGCAAGAAACACTCATAGGAAGCTAAATCATCCAGGTTGGTTGTCATTTTGATCAAATTAGCTTTATTATACCCAACTTTTTCCATTGTTTCTTGACCACTATCTCTCATTTACACACACACACACACACACACACACACACAGAGATAGAGAGAGAGAAATGAAGTACAGAACAACTAAAATGATATCTATAAACTATAATTCTTTGTTGTTTTTCCTAATAGTTCAAATGATCCACATTGATCTTAAAACCAACCATGGAAAGGCCACTTAATAGCTAATTCATTCCGCAGCCCATTGTCCAGACCAACAGAAACAATAACAGATTAGAAGAAAATGACAATGTTTTTCTTCAAGTTTATGGAAGCAAAAACCAGTATATTGAAATAATACTTAAGAATTAATACTTAATGAATCTTTCTTTCAGCTTTAGGAGAATTTTAGCACAATCTTTGCTTTTTTATTTGAGTAATAATTAGACTATGCTTAAAATTTCAAGAGTCTGTCAAATTACAGCATTAATTCTTAACAGATCATGTGAATTTCATGGTATCTGTGAAGCTTTGTTAAAAAGGTGAAAAACGTTTAAACACCATATGAGATAGTTCAGTAAACATGTAAGAAAGCTTCAAAATTCTGACAGCATTATCATGAAAGATCAGATTGTATACACCTCTAATATTTTTTAAACCTACCTTAAGTTTCAATTTCATACAAATGCATATACAACACCGGTGCGATCTCTTAGAATCAAATTTTTTAATATAGTCCTGAAATATCATGCCATTGGCTTTATAAATATAATCTGTATGACTTTGAGATAATTACGATAAAGATGAATAGATGATGAATTGCCAATAGTTGCTTTTAACAGTCATAGGATTTTTCTCAAGCAATAATTAAAATATCTTAAAACGTCTTCCTGAGGAGGGGAAAGATCAAAAAAAAAAAAGTAACTACTGCATCCAGTTTTTTCAGTTTAGTTTATTACTTTAAAAATTTAAGCATCAATAAAACTGATTTCTATTAGCACAAGAAACATGTTCAAATAAATGTTAATTTTTCAAAAATAATGGCTGCCATTTAAAAAAAGTTTATAATTTCAATTGTTCTCACTGAGACTTATTTCTGGATTGCTGGCATCACGAATTAGTCTAACATTGACTGAATAATCTGTCCATTTTCTTCCGGCTACAGGATTCTGTGATTATGAGATCATCAATGAAGGTTATCCAGAAAAGTGAGATCTGCTCACAAAGGGGACGTTGGATGCTTAAGCTTCCTCTTGACATTCTTATGCCTTCCTCCTAATTGGTTGTGTGCAAAACAGTATTTGTTTTAGGAAAATGAAAGAAGTGGTAACTTTTACATGGGACAAAGGACAGATCAGTGCTGACATTGCCATGAGTAGTACCAAGAAAGATAAAGAAAGACTTTAATAATTCAAGTGTTTAATAAGTAGAAAGCATCATGCAGATAGTACTATTAGCTTAGTTCAAAGAGATGCTATGGGTAAACGTGATAAGCAAAAGCAATAACATTAAGATTTTGTTTGGTACATAGATCAGGGACAATATATAGTATTTAGAGTGTATTGAAAGTACACAGACTTTTCTGATACAATTTCCAGCTAGAAATCTTTATTCATCTTAAACTAATATTGTTTGCATGTTTTCTTATTTACAAAAATATTTTATTGATGACAATTATCACAATTATTAGTTTGAGTATTATAGACAGTATGGAATGAAACATTAAGTTTATTTCATTTCAAGACAATATTATGCACAAGTTGTATATAGTTCATAATTAGTTTTATCAAGTCTATTAAATTGAAGTCTATAGTCCTGGATACTTAGATTTATCTTTCAGCATACTTTTCCATTACAAAAGATACAGAAAATATATAATTAAATTTAGATTGCACAAAATGTAAGATATCTAGAAACAGTATATACAACAGGGCTGTTGAGGAGCTTGTAGTTTGAAATCAAGAACAGGGTCAAATCCTAGCTCTGAAACTTACTGTGTGAGCAAGTTTCACTTCACTAATTGCCAGATTTTCCATCTAGAAAACCAGAATAATTATTGTAGCTATTTTAGAGGGTTATATAGATACAAAATATATGTCAGATGTTAGACAGCAAGCTCCTTTAAGAGAGGTCCATTCAGCTTGCAACTTCTTGGACTAAGGTGACATTAGAAGCATAAGCATAAGTAAGCAATGTAAGTTCCCTGAAAAAATGTATCACATCCTCCTCCCAAAATTGTTTTTCTAAATATTGGATTAATCCTTTCTCCAATTCCTCAAGCTCATCAGCTTTCCCAACTTTCTCATCTTTCTCAAAGACAGCATTAATTTCCCCTGGGTAGATTCAGCCTTTTCATTCATTCCTGTTTATCCCCAGTTCTCCATCTTCACTTTCTCTCTCCATCTCCTCTGCCTCCTCCTCCATCATTGCCACCAAAAATAAATAGATATAAAAAAATTTGAAAGTATATTTATTGGCCCATTTACTTATGAAATTTAGGGATATCTCTCTGCAGGAGTAGCTAGATCAAAGAAGGCAAAGACTGTCATCAAGCATGTGCTTTCTCCCTCTCTTAAACCAGCTTTTCCCTGAGTTGATTTTATTTCTCAGGAAGCTCTCCATTGCTGGTGGCAAAAGGACCTGTAGAGGGTCAGATTTATATTCTATTAACCTAAGCTCCCCTTTCTATTGTTCGCTGGCTGATTTCTTTAACTCTAGCCATTTTTTCTTTAATTAATATTTTTATCAATAATATTTATTTCTTGTCTATATATCTGGACTCATGTGTAGAGTATGGCCATAAAATGACTGGATTTTTTGGGGTTTTTTTTGTTATTTGCTGTGTCAAGCAAAATCACAGTTTTCTGTTGAAGATGATCAGCTGTCAAGATTCAAGGAATAACCCAATGATGACACATTTTTTAAAAGCACATGTGGAATTTGCTGCTGGATTTCCTTTGGAGATTTTTAGTTTCACCAACAAGAGATACAATCTCATCTTTTATCATCAAAACTTATAGTTAATTCATAAACCTATGATTCAGGTTACTCACTCATCTTCCAAATACTTTTGGCTGTTCTCCAAAATCACTGATTCTCCAAAAACTATCTCCAATGATCATTAGTAGGATGTACTATCAAATGCGGGAATTTTTTAAAAAAGAACTTTTAGGCTGGGAGCGGTGGTTCACACCTGTAATCCTAGCAGTTTGGAAGGCCAAGGAGGGCAGATCATTTGAGCTCAGGAGTTTGAGACCAGCCTGAGCAAGAGTGAGACCCTGTCTCTACTAAAAAAAAAAAAAAAAAAAAATAGAAAGAAATTAGCTCGATAACTAAAAATATACATAGAAAAAATTAGCCGGGCATGGTGGCATATGCCTGTAGTCCCAGCTACTCGGGAGGCTGAGGCAGGAGGATTCCTGAAGCCCAGGAATTTGAGGTTGCTGTGAGCTAGGCTGACGTCATGGCACTCTAGCCCCAGCAGCAGAGTGAGACTCTGTCTCAAAAAAAAAAAAAAAAAAAAGATTTTTAAATTTAAGGAGAACTATTATCCAAAGGATAGCATGTAGTTAGATAAAGTTGTTATGCTGGGATATAAAATCAGTCATAACTTTTTATATATTCATATTTTGAATATAAATATATAATACATATGCATGAGCATATTTATATATACATACACATGGACATGGAAGAAAACCTTCTCTGTAAATGTTAGGAAATATATACTTGATTGTCATATATTTTCATTTTATCATTCAGCCAACTAAAAATAGAGAGGTGCCTTTAGCTACAGATATCTAGTTCCCCTATGCTTTTTGAGTATGGCCGAGCATAAGACCCAATACTTTACCTGTCACATTCATACTGTGATTCAGGAAAGACTTGCTTTTTCTTGGTCATATAATTTTAGCCCTCAAGGATTTTACTCATCATTCCATTGTATCTAAACCCCAAAAATACCTATGAAGTTTGGCACCCTAGTTGAAGGAAGCAAAGTTATGGGAGTATTTCCGGACATAACCAAGGTTTCTTACAGTCTTACTGTAGATTTCCACATTCATCCTGCTGTGGTTTTCACCTTAACCAAAATTCTTTAGCAGGAAAAGCAAATGCTGACCACAGACTAAGAATTCAGGTTTTTAAACTTGGCAAACATAAGAATACTCTTCATAGGAAACTAATAACTGCTTTTTTTTAAGTCTTAACAGTAACAAAATATGCTACCTTTTCAGAATACGAAAATGTAAAGAACAAGATCAATTCTACAATGCTTTCAGAAGCTCAACATAAAATGCAGCATATGCATAAAATGCAGTTTTCTGAATGGCTTCAGAAAACTTTTTAAAGTTTTCTCCATTTTCCCTATTGTATGTTTACCAATGTAATACATGAACATAGTTAAAAATTAAGTAACAATAAAAAGCTTATAATAGAAAACAATAGCCTCTTCTTCTTGTGCTCTCTACTCCTAGTACAACTCTTTATTTTCATTTTCTATTGAATCTGATTTTTTTAGTAATTACTTGTAAATTTTAAATAATATGCTACACTATTGCTTTTTGGTTATTACTTTTAGTCACTATCCTCTAAAACCCTGCCCTCCCAATAAACCTATTTTTAGTGAAATCAGTAGACAGAGTTTGTGTTATTATAATTACTTAAATATTATTTGCTGCAGAGCCAAGTAGTATACTGTCATTAAGTCTCTTTTCTAGTATAACTTTTTGCTATTGCTGGAATAAATAAATGCTTTGCCATTTGCAAACTCTGACACACATTGCTTCTTTTTGGTGCTATGGAATAACCTTGGGCATTGAAATTAGTAAACTAGCATTCAGTGTTGGCTGGGTCACTGCTTGTGACCTTTGATAGATTACTTAGATTGCTGAGCCACAGCGATTATTTCTAAATAACAAACGTGCAAATTAGTAACTTCCTTGAAGAATATCTATGCAAAATAAAAATAAATAACATATGTATGTATCCACCTGTAACCTCCACCACTAAATGTAGGCCCCTCCACTTTGCTCCTTGCATTGAAACTATGAGGTGAGTGAAACTGGAATTATTACCACAGGTTAGGAAAGAACTGGGGCTGAAGAACACTAAAGAATTCATCCAATGATCCCTAGAAGAGAAGGGATCAAACCCAAGGTTTCTAATTCCAAGTGAAGGTCTCTCGGTTTCATGGCATGCTGAGGCTCTGTCCAACAATATCATCAATATGCTACTGATACCCAACTTAAATCTCCAAAACCAAGATATGCAAAATTTCGTTTCTCTCAGCTAATTTGGATGATTGGTAGAGTGATGATGAATTTTTTTCCTTTATTTTATTAAGTCTTGTGGGAAGACTCTAACAGATTCAAGTCAATGTAAAAGTGTGAAAGACTGGTATAGAAAGTTACATAATATTATATACAGTCTCCAGGGTGGCATAAACCAGCTCTTAGTTGTATAATAGGGTTATTATTTCGGCTAAGGTCCCTTTTGTTTTTTCATCTCCTCCTTACTAATGACTCTCCTCATAGTGGGAATATCCAAAAAATTTGAGAGTTTTTACAAGCTATTAAAATCTCTTTATGCCATTCAGAATACTTAGTATGGAACATACACTTTTTGAGAATTCACTAATTTATATAAACCTTAGTACCTTTTTTTTACTTGCTTTCTCCAAAAAAATATTACATTAACCATAGCCTCATTAACCAAGCAGTTATTCATGTGTAAACTTGAAGCTAAGGAACTAGTGAACAATATAGTTAGGGTTCAAATATAGCAATTTTAATTCTAGGTCTGATAATTTTTACACTTTACCATATTCAATTTGTCACAAATATTTGCAAGAGTGAAATAAAAGCAGTAAAATATTAATGGTATCATATACACAAATACATAGGTAAGGAATAATTCATAACCACATTACAAATTATAATATTGATTATTTTGGACTTTGATAACTTTATATATTACAGACATTTGAAGGACATTAACCTCTGATTCTGGAATTTCCTTGTCAATATGTCTATGAAATTGAACACTTTGAATGAGGAGACTTTAATATTTTCCAAAAAATATTTTGTCTTTGTTCAACTTTGTAAGAAAGTTCTTTTTTTACATTGTGCTGAAATATGTCTTCCTGAAACATTCAGTCTTTGACCAGTTCTACCTCAGAAAAAAAACACAAAATGAATCTAGTTTATTTCCATGTTATGCTGCATAGAGCATAGCTATCATCTCCTTTGTTCTAATCATTATACCTTCATTAACGCAGCCTAAGATCACACAAGCATTTAGTAAATACAATCACAACCCAGTTTTGACCTAATATCCTAACTTCAATGTGACAGACCATTCCTACACTCTGTTCCCTTAGTTCTTGATCTCCTCAACTCCAGTGATAATTTCCTTCCTTCTCCCTCAATCACTCACTTCTATGGTCACATCCTAGAATCTACTGTCACTGGACATTGCAGCACTGACGAATGAATGCTTAGTATCAAATGTCTCACTCCGTTCACCACATACAATCTTACAAGTTAACTTGTCCTAATTACCCTGGTGTTACTTTTCTTTAAAATTCCAACCCCTTTTTCCTACCTCTTTTTCACCATCTATAAGTCCACGTCTGTCTTTACTCCCCTCATTGTCAATATAGATTTCATACTCTGTCATGTAATCACTAATCTAAAATACCTTCAAGTCCCTTCTTCTCTTCTATCATAATGTTTTCGCTGGCAAATCCCAATGTTAAGGGAAACCTACCATTTTCTCGAGTGCTGGTAGCATGGTACCTGAAGAGCTTTGAGGTAAACCAATCAAGCTGACTAGTTTAATTTAAATTCATTATCACAAGCCTCAACTGGGTGCTCAGTTCTTTCATATAACAATATCGTGTTGCTCCAGAGGTCTTGTTTCTATTAATATATTCCCCACACAATTATTACTTTATACCTTATCTTCTTTTCTCAAACCATACACAAATTCTACCCTTTCAGACTTAGCTACTGACATCTCATACTTCTCTGAGAAAATAGAAGAAAATGAAAGTCCCTCAGGTTCCTGTATCCAAAGCTACAAACCAATGTTCATCTGTATTTCTTGTCTGTTTCCGATTTTCCTTCCAGTACAGTGCCTCTGCCTTTCTCCTGCCTGAGCAGGAAAAAGTATGACCTGACCCCAGAGAGGCTTTAGGGCCCCCCAGGACTCAAGCACGCCATCCAGGGGCCTGGGAACTGGGGATAACTTAATGTACTTCACCAATGCTGGCACCAGAACACTCTCCCCGGGGATCCGAAGTGCAACCTACTCAGCAACGCCATGGTGGGCACTTACCTACATGAGCTGAAAGGCAGTATACTTCTACCTCTCTATACTGGGCAGCAGAGTAGAACAGGTGACCCACAAAACTGTCTGTTTTGAGCTGAGGGAGGAGGTTCCACATGAGAAGGAACCAGCATGAGAACTCTGGCAATGTGAAAAAGCAGGCTGTTCCCTCCAGCATTATGAAGAATTGTGATCATGCTGTTATCACAACTTCCTCTATCACTACTGGATCCGCAGGAGCATGCTGCCATGCTTGCAGCCTTTGCATTAAAAATCAACAACCCCCTTGACACCACATCTCTTTCTTGCCACCACTCCAGTATGCTGTTGCTCCTTTTACAGAAACTTCTAAAATTATTTGATTAAACATAATGTCTTCATTACCTCTAATTTTCTCTTTTATCTTCTATCTATACTCACTTATTCTTTCTATCTAACTTATTTGCTTCTAACTTCACTGAAACTGCATTTGTGAAGATCTCCAAATTGCGAAATCCAATAGCCTTTGAGTTCTCATCTTATTCCATCTTAGTAAGCTGATTTTTTTCCCCTCATTTTAAAAATATTTTTTCCCTCTTGGTTTCCATGCCTTCTAATAGTACTGGATTTTCATCATCCTCATTGGCCACTCTTTCGTCTCCTTCACCAGTTCTTTCTCTTCCCAACCCCTAAATACTGACTTCCTATCTGCTCAGCCCTGAGGCCTCTGTTATCCTTTGTCTAGTCTCTCACCTGATATGGTCTCATATATTCACAAGGCTTGAAATGTCAACTCTGTGCTGATGACTCTGATATTGATGTCACTAACTCGGACCTTCCTTCTTGTATATTTCATTGACTATTTTACACCTCCACTGAAAGATCGCACATCCACCTTTAACATAACATGGCCGATGTGGAAATCTTGAATCTTCCCTAACTCTTTTTCAGCCTAACTTATCTCTATGAAATGATACAGCAAATGATATTTGCTCAAACCCAGAAACTTGGGAGACAGTCTTAAATCTTTCTGCTCCCTAATTCTTATTTTTCACATCTAATCCTTCTACAGGTATTTTCTGTTCTACCTCCAACATATATTCAGGCCACATATTCAGGCCACAATAATGTTTCATCGTGATTACAATAAAATCATGTTTCTGTCTCTTCTTACCTTTACGATTTTACCATATATTTTTCTACTCCGGGATTCACTATCCTTCAATCCTAGCCTGTTAGCTGTTTCTAGACCACATCAGGCTCTTTTTTTTTTTTTTTTTCGATACTGACTCTCACTCTGTTGCCAAGGCTAGAGTGCCATGGCGTCAGCCTAGCTCACAGCAACCTCAAACTGCTGGGCTCAAGTGATTCTCCTCCCTCAGCCTCCAGAACAGCTGGTACTACAGGCACGGGCCACCATGCCCGGCTAATTTTTTCTATATCTTTTTAGTTGTCCAGTGAATTTCTTTCTATTTTTAGTAGACAGGGTCTCGCTCTTGCTCAGCTGGTCTCAAACTCCTGAGCTCAAACGATCCATCCACCTCGGCCTCCCAGAGAGCTAGGATTACAGGCGTGAGCCACTTGCCATGCCTTTTCATATCTCAGTGTAAATATCACAGGTTCAAAGAAGACTTCCCTGGCTATTTTATCTAAAATAATCCCTCCTTATTGAGCTTTCTCTTGTTATCACTTCCTTTTCGTCTGTCTCTACCACTTCTGAAATCATTATTTTGTTTGTGTAATCATTTACTGGTTAACTTTTTGTCTTATAAACTAGAATATAAGCTCTATGAGGGTAGGAAAATGTTTATTTTCTTTATCTTTCCATCTATAGCTCTAACATAGTGCCTGGCACATAGTAGATGCTCAACGAGTATTTGTTGAGTAAATTTAACTTGCACTTAATGTTAATCATTGTTAAATTACCTTATTCCCTATTATGTACATTAGGACATCTAGTTTCTTTAATCTTTATGAGGTAATTTATGTCTAAAATCATGAATTTTGATTTTATTTATTTGGTCTGACAAAATGCTGATACTATCATAAAAGGCATTGGCTGTTGTATTCTTTTTCAAAAGTGTGACCAGAATACCAAACTCTTCTCTTTGAAATCATTAATATAATATTTTAGTTGGGAAAGCCCAAGGAAGAAGCCCCGTGGAAGAAAGCTTCCTGTTTAAACAGCTGCCATAAATATGCTACCATACAGTTTGTACCTCTCTAGCTTTTACACTGGGATTCCTTGAGATATTTTGTCAAATGGTTCATGCTGCCTCTATACGTCATCCTTTGGTTCCCCAGTTGACTTGACTTGTTCTTAATGAATGTGTACTATGTATTACTAATCACAACTTTCTTTTCATTTTGAGGTAGACCAATGAGTTTTTAGTAATCTTTTCAGAATATTGTCAGAAAATAACATCAAAATAATTATCCACTAGACTCTATCTTTCCATTTCTCAAAATGTAAACATTCCATGAGAAAATGGAAAAGAAATCAGAGACAATTTTACACTAATTAAATGACAAAATTGGCCTTAGCAATAATTTTTTGGAAATCACACCAAAAGCTCAGGAAACAAAAGCAAAAGCAAACAAGTGGCACTATATCATACTAAAGCAAACAGCACAAGGAAAGAAACAATCAACATAATGAAAAAGCTTCCTATAGATTGGAAGGAAATGTTTAAACATCATATATCTGATAAAGTATTAATACTCAAAATATATAAGGAAATGGCATAATTCAATAGTAAATAATAATAAAATAATAAATATCCTGATTTAAAAATGGGCCAAGAATTCTAAATAGACATTTTTCCAAAGAAGACATAAAAGTTGCCAGCAGGCATATGCAAAGGTCCTCAGCATCAACAATCACCAGGGAAATGCAAATCAAAACCACAATAAGATATCATCTCACATTTGTTAGGATGTTATCAAAAAGATAAGCAATAAATGTTAGTAAGGATGTGGAGAAAAGAGAACCCTTGTATGCTGTTGGTGGGAATGTAAATTGGTACAGTCATTATGAAAAACAGTAGGAAAGTTCTTCAAAAATTAAAAATGGGCTACCATGTGACCCAGCAATCCCCCTTCTGGGTAAATATCCAAAGGAAATGAAATTGACATCACATAGAGATGTCTGTGCTCCAATGTTCATTGCAGCATTATGCACAATAGTCAAGATATGGAACCAACCTAAGTGTCTATTGACAGATGAATGGATAAAGAAATACACACACACACACGCATACACACAGACACATACAAAATGAAATATTATTTAATCTTAAAAAAATGGAGGTCCTGTCATTTGCAACAACATAGATGAACGTGGAGGATATTATGCTAAGTGAAATAAACCAGACAATGAAAGAAAATTATTGCATGATCTTACTAACATGTAAAATTTTTTAAAGTGAACACATAGAAACAGAGAGTAGAATAGTGGTTACTAGGGATGGCAGGGAGAGAAATGGGGAGATGTAGGTCAAAGCGTATAAAGTTGCAGTTATATATAATGAATAAATCTAGAAATCTAACATACAGCACAAAGACTATACTTAATAATATTGTATTGCATATTGCAAATTTACTAAGAGAGTAGAGTTTAGGTGCTCTTATCACACACACAAAAAAAGGTAACTATATGAAGCGATAGATATGTTAATTTGCTTGGTTGTAATAATCATTTCACTCTATATCAAAGCATCATGTTGTACAACTCAAATACATACAATAAAAAATGACAAACTTACAGGAAAAAAAGAGACCTTCTGAGATTATCTGTGCAACTTCTTGCTTTCTAACACATGGCCTCAAAAATTTCAGTTAGATTAATAAGTGTTAAAATATATTTTTAGAAAATTCCACAATCCCCCTTAGGAATTCATTTTAATTCCTAATAAATGTCACAGTTAAACCTTCTACTTTATATCAAGCTTAACTTCCTTGTGTTGACATAAATCATAAGTCTAAATTTACTTGGGTTTTTCCCGCTGTCATAACATGGTAAGCATACTGCAAAGTGGGTTTAGACAAACCAAAGTGTAGCTTAAATCTAAAGCACCAGAACAATTCCAAATGAGTAAATATTTCTATGCTTAGTGTCTTAGCCAGCTCAGGCTGTTATAACAAAGTGCCATGAACTGGAAAGCTCAAACAACAAACATTTATTTTTCACAGTTCTAGAAAGTGGAAGTCCAAGATCAGGGCACTAGCATAGTTGGGTTCTTGGTGAGGGCCGTGTTCCTGGTTTACAAACAGACGTCTTGTTATGACTTCACATGGCGGAGAGAACTTGCTAGCTCCCTGGCCCCTTCTTACTAAAGGCACTAATCCCATTTATGAGAGCTCCACTCTCATGACCTAATTACCTCCCCAAAGTCCCAATTCCAAATGTTATCACATTAGGATTAGGGTTTCAACACATGGATTTTGGCGGGGACACAAGAGTTCAGTCTATTGCACTTTGCAACTGTGGTTATTACTATTATTATTAGTAATAATTATTATTAGTACTAGTACTAGTATTATTAGTAATAATTAGTATCATTACTAATATTAATTATAATAATTATATGTTATATTATATATTATAATTATAATTATAATAATTAATTATTAGTGCTATTAATAATAATATTATTAGTAATAATTATTAGTAGTATTAGTACTAGTATTGGTACTAGTATTAATACTAATACTGATTATTAGTACTAGTATTACTGATTATTAGTAATAATTATTATTAGTAATATTTACTAATAATATTACTAATTATTATTAGTAATAATATTATTACTATTATTATACTATTATCTTATATGTGTTGACAAAACAATCCTTGTTAACTTTTCCTTATTAACCTTATTTTAACAACTTTGAATCATACTTTTATTATTATCACTTCATCAGGAATTCTTGTTCATAAGAAGGTTCAACTGGGAATGTATTAATGTTAAAACTTTTAAAAATTGAAAAATCAAATTCTAAAACTACTGATTAGAAAATTCACAAATGTTAACACTCTAAGTCCTGAAACCAAAATAGTGAAGTAGCAACTTTCTCCCTTTTCCAGCCAAATGGCAATTATAGCTCTATAAACCAAAAGCACTGACCCTGTACAGTTTTCTCTAACCCATAACTACTTGAACAGCTTCAACAGAGTTGTGGAAACAAATGAGCTTTGCACTCTACCTCATTCATTACATTTATAATCTAATACTTCTTTCAGAGCACCTAGATATCACTGTGATAGGCATTATGGAAATACTTAGCCATATTTGTCATGTGTTGTGGAAACATTCAAGAAATTACCAATAACTTTGAGGTCAGTGGCAGAAGAAGAAAAAGCACTGTGGCTTTTAACAAGAATGTTTTTAAAAGATCGCATTACATATATGAAAAATGGAATTGTGTCTGAAAATGCACTCCAGAACTTAAGGGTTTATTGCACAGGTATTGTGTGCAAAAGTACATAGATATTAAGGTTTATATAAGGAATTGGTCACTTATATTTGACATGTTCTTATATAATGCATTGTGAGTCAAGGAACAATGTTCAATTAAAATAATACAGCAGGAAATAAGATAATTTTATTTTTAATAACAATTTATTGAAACAAGGAGTTTTAGTTGTTTTCATTTAAGATCTATTGCTCCCGATGGGTAAGTGAAGTTAAGAAATATTTCAAAATTTAGTTTTGGGATTGTTTTGTTTTCATCGTCATCATTAAAAAGTATATAGTGAGAAAAATTTCAGACATTGTGCAGTTTTCTCTGTAGAGATATTCCCTAACCAAGAAAATGAGATGTTGTCTAATAAAATATCTTTTTGAGATTTGTCACTTGGTTGATAGATACGCCACATATATATGTGTATGTGTGAGTTACATGTGTGTGCATGGACATGTGCATAAATAAGTAGTGTTGTGAAACAGTTGGATGCATTTTGGAAATAAAATCTAAATTGCAGATTTGTTTCAGAGCTTATGATAACAAAATGTATGTGCACGATTTTTAAACGCAGCTTTGTGGGGTTTTTTTGTTATTGTTGTACCTGTTATTGATGGAGGATTGGGAAAAAAACCCAACTGGATCCTTTTAATTGGAATGCCTCAGCCTTAGATTACTGTCAAAGAATATCTAGTAAAGCGTACATTACAAGATTCATTTTTACCACCAACTCATCATTTGGCTGAAATAAGTAGTTTATTGTTCTGTGAATTTGCCCCTTGGGCAAATTTATAACATTTATCAATTAACAGATGCCTGAAAGCAACTCATATCTGTGCTACTCATTCAGCAATAAAATAAAACTCTGAGGCTACCATAGTGTCACAGAGAATCTGTCTCAGATACTGGCATTAAGATGATGTAGACACCATAATAATAACCATTGTTTATTGAGCAACTAGTATGTGTTAGCCTTTTTGGTAAGCATGTGACATACTTTAATTCTATTTAATCCCTACAGAAATCCTGCAAATTACATATTGTTCCCATGTTTTGCAGATGAGGAAATTGATCTTCTGAGGGCTTTTTGGCATACCAGTAAATTTCAGAGGAAGGATGCTGACCAGGCCTATTGGATAGTGAAGCCTGTGTGCTTAACCACTGTGCTTGACAGTTTTCTTTAAATGAGAAACAAGGACTCACTCTCCACTTTGCCTTTGAAAGCAAGACCCATGTGTTATACATCTTTTTGTCTCTCGGGTCAAGCAGAGTGACTGGCCCATAAGAGATGCTTGTGAGCAAATGATAAAGTATTTGCGAGTGAATGATAAAGCAAGTACACGGACTGCATAAACAACTAAAAATGAGATTTTATTCTCCCTCTTGGCTCAAAAGAATGTGGTTGCGTGTCAGTGTAGAAGAAAGGTGAACCTCCCTGTTCATTTTCCCATATTCTTCTAGCAGGTCATGAAGTGTGTGCTTACAGTCTTCGCATGTCAGAGTCTATTACCATGCTTGTCAAGATCTGAGCAGCACTAATCTGGATGAGTTTCAGCTCTTTCATTCCGTACATGTAATAAAATTGTACGATGTGTGTAAGCAGTTGTTTTGCTCTTGAGAACCTTTGGAAGCCAATTTAGTAAATTGCAATAGGAATGATATCTGAAATTTTTAATGGATTTAAGACAATTTATAAAGTTAGAATCAAAATTTGTATAAATCTCAATCAATATACAGAGCTGCAATTAAGTGTTAAAGACCTACAAGAACAAAGTTTTAATTAAAGAAATTCTCAGCTTTAAACTCAGTTAAGAAATCCTCCTTCCTTTTTATCAGAAAGAACTTAGGGAATTCTAACTACAGGTGTAAGTCACATAATCAACACATAAATACAGTAACATAGTGATGAAAATTAGCATAAGCCCATAGTTCAGATTTGAAGGAAAAAAGGTATGGACAAGCAATTTCTTGAATACAGTTTTAATTTAGTTCACTACAAACTCAATATCATTATCTTGACATAAGACCTAATGTTCCACCAGAAAGTGATGGAATAAATTGTTTTTAATTATTATGGTATGTTTACTGAGGGACTCCCCCATGCTAGCTTATTACCAAATTATTTCTAATTCTCAACAACACAGAAAAAATGAATACTGTTAACCTTATTTATAAAAAAAGAAGCTTCAGCTTAGTGAAATTTGTTTTAGAATCACGCAATCAAAATCAGGACTCAGGCCTATCTAAGGCTTAAAAAAACTCTTAACCTGAGCTGCACAGCCCCTTGAGCAAAGATAGCAGATCTACATTGGGCAAGGTAGAAATAGTAGATCCATGTATAACTTCAGGGGTAAACCTTTTAAAATTGTATATGTAGAATCATATTTATGTCTGTATACTCTCTTGAGAGTTCATAATAATTTTAACTAGATCCCACAGGGTTCTGGGACTCAAAATATTATAAAAACCATGTCTTTTCTCTTTGCTATATCCCTGCTTGTAAGACAGATAAGTAACTCTCTCTACGTCAAACACTGGAAAAGAATTTCAGAATTATCCCATACTTTAGACTGTAATTTTAGCTGGGATTCAGGAAGTAGTACTAAAAGGGGTGAAAGCTACCATGAAAAGTGAGAGGATGGAATGAGTTTTTTATGGGGAGAGCAGAAGAAGAGTCCAGAGAGAACAGAGAGTGAGAAGTACATGCAGGCAAAGATTAGAAATCTATATAGCAGCAGGGGCAGAGAGCACTATGTTCGAAATGTACAGGTCACTCCGAAATTCTTATGTTGGATTTAAATCCCAAAGCGACTGTATTGGAAGATGGGGCCTTCGAGAGGTGATTAAGTAATAAGGGCTCTGCCCTTGTAAGTGGGATTAATGCCTTTACAAAAAGGTTGGAGGGAACTAACTGGGTAGGCTTCTTGCTTTTCTGCCTTCTGCCATGTGAGGATATAGCATTCGCCCCTTCTGCCATGTAAGGACACAGCAACAAGGCACCATCTTGGAAGAAGAGAGCAGCTCTCACCAGACATTAGATCTGCTGGTATCTTGATCTGGGACTTTCAGGCTTCCAGAACTATAAAAAATAAATTTATGTCCTTAAAAATTACCCAGTCTCATGTATTTTCTTATAGCAGCAGGGGAAAACTAAGACGGAAATTATTACTGACAGTTGGGTGTTGTTAAAATACCCCAAAATGTGGAAGCAGTTCTGAAACTGGGTGATGGGTAAAGGTTGGACCGTGAAGGGCTATTCTGGTGTAGGCTGAGAAGAAGAGGAGAGTGGTTGAGAATGTTTTAATTTTCTTAGAGATGACTTAAGTGTTTGTGCTCAGAATATTGGTAGAAATATGGATGGTAATGGCAATTCTGGTGAAGTCTTAGATGAAAATGGGGAATAAGGTATTGGAAACTACAGGAAAAGCTATTCTTGTTATAAAGTGGGAAAGAATTTGGATAAATCATGTCCAAGTTCTAATACTTTGCAGAAATCAAAATTTAAGAGTGATGAACTAGGATATTTGGCAGAAGAAACCTCTAGACAAATAGTTGAAGGTGTAACATGGCTTCTCTTGACTGGCTATAGTAAAATACAAAAAGAGAGAAACAAAATAAAGGTAGAATTTATAATGAAAAGAGAAGAACTTAGAAATTTGGAAAATTCTCAACTTAGCCATGTTTTAAAGAAAGAAAAGACATGTTCAGGAGAGAATACAAGGGTGTGGCCAAGAGAATATTTGATAAGGAAATTAGTATGGGTAGAAGGAAGCCAGATGGTATCCACCAAGACAATGGGAGAATGATCCAAAAGGCATTTTGCAGACTTTTGAGTCTCCTACTCCCATCACAGGCACAGAATCTTGGAGTGAGAATGTTTTAAAGGGAACGCTCACTTGCTCACTTTCATCTCAAGTCTCTGCTCCCTGCATTCTTTTTTTTTTTTTTTTTCTGAGAAAGATTCTTACTCTTTGGCCCAGGCTGGAATACAGGGGCACAATCACAGCTCACTGCAGCCTTTAACTCCTGGTCTCAAGTGATCCTCAATTCTCCTACTTTAGCCTCCTGAGTAGTTAGGACTACAGGCGTACACCATCATGCCTGGCTAATTTTTTAATTTTTTGTAGAGATGGAGTTTCACTATGTTACTCAGGCCGGTCTACAACTTCTGGTCCCAAGCAAATACTGCTTTGATCTCCCAAAGTTCTGGGATTTACAGGCATGAGCCACCACACCTGTCCTCTGCTCCCTGTATTCTGGTGCAAATTTCCTTGGCCACTGACTGCTAGCTGTGGCTCAAGAAGGCCCTGATTCAGCTTGGGCCATCCCTTCAGAAGACACAAGTGGCAAATCTAGGTGATATGCTTGAGGTGCCAACTCTACATTGCACAGGGTGCAAGAGCTGTACAGGCACAGCTACCTCCACCTAGATTTCAAAGGAAGCCTCAGAGAGACTTGGGGCCTGGGAAGAGATTTCCCATAGGAGCGGGGCTACGACAGAGAGCTCCAACTAAGGTAATGCCTAATGGAGCCATGGGAGTAGGGCCACCACTGACAGTCCCCTCAGGACGATGCCCAACAGAACTGAGGGGTTGTGGCCACTGCAGAGATCCCCAATAGAGCACAGCTTAGTGGAACCATGAGGACAGGGCTTTCCTTGAGATCCCAGACCTGTAGAGCTACCAACATGCAATGCCAGCTTGAGCGAGCTTCAGGTACTCAACTCCAACTCCTCAGAGATGCTGTGTGGGCTGTCCCCAACAAAGCCTTGGGGGTGGTGCTGCTCAGAGCTTTGGGGGCCCAACCTCACCCTAGTGTGTCCAATAGGTAAGACATGAAGTCAAAGAAAATTATTCTCAAGCCTTTAGATTTAGTGTTTGCCCTGTTGGGTTTTGAATTTTGTCAGGACCTGTTGTCCCTTTCTCCTTTCCTATTTCTTCCTTTTGGAATGGAAATGTCTATGCTATGCCTGCCTCATAATTGTATTTTGGAAGCATATAACTTGCTTGATTTTACAGGCTCACAACTGGAGAGGAATTTACCTAAGGATGAATCAGTCATACCTTGAGTCTCACCCATATATGATTTAGATGATATTTAGATGAGACTTTGAGCTTAGATTTCAAAGTTGATCCTGGAAAAAGTTAAGGCTTTCAGGGATATTGGGGAGGAATAAATGTATTTTGGATGTGGGAAGGACATAAATTTTGAAGGGCTGGGTGGAATGCAATGGGTATGCATGTATTTTTCCCTGCAAAATTCATATGTTGAAACTTAAATCTCAAAGTGATGGTATTAAAAGGTGGGATCTTTGGGAGATGATTAGATTATGAGGGTTCCATTCTAGTGAATGGGGTTAGTGCTTTTATAAAGGGCTAGAGAAAACCTGGTAGGCCCTTTGTCCTTCTATCTTGCACCATATGAGCACATGGCATCTGCCCCTTTTCCATGTAAGGACACAGCTACAAGGTGCCATCTTGTTAGCAGAGAATAGCCTTCACCAGATACTGAATGTGTTGGCACGTTGATCTTGCATTTCCAAGCCTCCAGAACTGTAAAGAATAACCTTCTGTTCTTATAAACTACCCAGCTTCAGGTATTTTGTTATAGTAGCAGGAATGGACTAAAACGATGAAGGAATCAATAAATACAAACTTTAAAATAGAAGCAAAAACGTGTAGTAGCATAGTGTTGATAAAGGCACAAAAACAAATCATATACAGATGGTCTCTGATTTATGATGGTTCAATTTAGGATTTTTCAATTTTACAATGGTTTTATCAAGGTCTTAAATGCATTTTTGATTTATCAGAATTTTGACTTACGATGGGTTTATCTGGATGTAGTCTTACCAATAAGTTGAGGAACATCTGTAATTGAAAAAGTGTGGTAGAGACTCCATGTTTGCAAGAATTTCCAGAAGGTTGGCAAAACCCTAATAGAAATATTAAGGCACTGCACCCACTCACAATTTTATAAGTTGCAAGATGTCAATGGATGTAGACCTCAGGTACCAATTTGTCATTTTCTGATTAGTGTGGGAGGAAAATAAGGATTGACCATTGAAGTTAAACTGATACTTCTATAGTTTGTGTGTACCCAATAATCGTGCATGTGCATCCTTGTTTATTAAATGTATTGACCTTAGTAACTAGAGTCAGTACAAGTACTAAAGCAATAAGATATTAATAAATTCGTGTTAAAGCAGTGATTCATAATTAACACAGCATTTTTACAAATATTACCTCATTGGATTCTCACAGCAAACCCTGAAGGTCAGCCCTCAAATTATTGTATTGCACGCAATGGGATGGACATATTTGAAACCTGGACTGAGGGGGGGAGGGAGGGCAAGGGCAACACACGTAACCTAAACATCTGTACCCTCATATTATGCTGAAATAAAAAAAAAAATTATTGTATTGTCCTCTCATCCCCATAAATATCATTGTCTTCCAAATCCTGTGTCCCAGTAATAAACTTACCTCCCTTCAAGGATGGGTATTCTGCACCAATTTTCAGATCAATCGTAATTTGAAGTAGAACATTCTTTTATTGCTCCTGTTTCTTTGCATAGTGGCCTTACCATTAAATCAAAAATAAAATGCCCTGGGACAATATTTGGGGCTTTTTCAATAGTCTCTAAGACACCTGTCCTAAGGTGCATCATTTGAATAAAAGATTCTTACACTCAAGTCCATTGCAAATGTACTAATTCATATACCCCAACTTCTGTATGGGTATCTGGTACAGAAAGAGTTATTGCAACAGTATATCTAGGCCCCGAATGACACCACTTTGCTCTTGTGAGCTCCCATCTCAGTTATAGGAACCCTTGCTCTACCCTAAACCAGTGTCTGAAATCTTCCTTAATTATTATGGCTTTCTTGTGGCTAGTTGCCTACCTGTCTGGCTTCATTGTTGTGTTTCTATTGAAACTCACTTCAACAACCCTCTATTACTAACTAGTTGATAGATAAAGTCCAGTAACTGTTAACCTGGGGGCATCACAATTTGGCCCACCAGTCTGGACCTCCAGTGGCTCCCTGTATCTGGAGCAGTTTCTTTAGTACTGAGGCTGCCCTGGAGCTAAAGTCAGAAAAATGAGAAGGTGACTCAGGATGGTTTGTTGTACTAGAGTGGAGCTGATGAAAATGAGGAAAAGTTTAAAATAAATATTTGGAAATTCATTTTGCTACATATTGCTTATTGATATTATTGACACAATTAATTTGCTCATTGAACCTTCTTTTTAATGAGTCATAATAGAAAACTTGGTCATTATCAATGTCTAAGTTAATGCTAACTTTGAGTATAAGAACAAGATATTGTTTTTATTTACATATTTTTTGGACAAATATCTTGTTCATGAAATATTTAAAAGTAACAAAAATATAATTTTTAAATTAAACAAATATCGGCACAGTTTTTCCCTTCACAAGTGGGAATTCCTGTGGCCATCTTCTGAAGGAAGACATTTCTCTGTCTGTGCCAGAGCCAAGATGTCAGCCGTCTCCAGGTCAAGTAGAGGAAACAGGAAAGAGCCGCCATTTCCTGACAACATCCACTACCGGAACACAGGAATTAGTAATCCCTCTAGGTAAGGATTTACATAATAATTGACCAAGAATATTATAAACTAGTGCTTCAACTAAAGCTATAATCAACAGTGAGTTAAACTAAGGCTATAACCAACAGTGAGTTATTGTCTACCTAATCAGTTAAGCTCAGTGATTTTTAACACTTGTGCCAAATTATCATACATATTATTCAGCTAAGAAGTCAAGTGGTCTATAAATCAATCTCTAAAACTTTTCACTGATCTGGTAGCTTCTCCTAATCTGAACTGAGAAGTTTCTGTTCAGTGGTTTTGGTGTGCTGGATTTGAGGCTAATGCCATGTTAGGATTTACTGTGTTTGTTTTTCACTTTTAACTTAGAAAGAAAAGCATGATTTTTTTTTTTCTGTTAATCATCAGGAACACTGATTTAAGTCTCTAAAATTATATTTTTGGAGGCAATTTTTTGAGTTGTACTTACAATTGAATTTATTTCCATTTATTTTCCTTACCTGAGGTGAAATAAAATTGTTATTCCCATGTGGAATATGTCGAGTTTTTAATAATTCCCGTGAAAAGGAATTTTCTAAGATTATCTTTTTATCAATAGTTAAATTATGTTATGTTTTTAATTGGACTCCAAGTCACAGCCTCTAGCTTCCCAGAATTGTAATGGCATTGAATTAATTTAAAGGGACTCAGAGGAACCAGATATGGAAGGCTGTCATCATTATAATTTAGTTTTATGATTAGATCATGGAAAACATTGTAGAATTCCGAAGAGAGTTTTAACCCTTCTATTTTGAAAAAGCTTTCATTCAGTTTGTCTGTCTCAAAAGATATTTGCCTTTGGAGAGATTTCTAATCCTGTAGAAAATTTGATAAAATAAATGTCACAATGAAAATAACACAGATTACCACATTAAAGACACATGCAATTTATGATCTACAAATTAAAGTAACCACAAACATACGCTCGTCTGCATACACACACACAAACACACACACACACACATACATTCATCATGTTACATTATGAGTATCAATTGTAATACAATGATATTTGAGAACTTTTCTGTATGCTTTGCATAATAAGTAACACAAATATTTTGGAGTAGGTAAAATACTTTAAATATTGTAATCATTTTACATACTTTAAACAATATATTAGTAGTACATAATTCTTGTGTTTTTATTTGGGGATTTTTTTAATATTCTTTTTTCCAAGAATTCTCCAGAGAACAAAGAAAACATTTGTGAACATGTAACTGCTGAGAAGGCAAAAATTGTATTGACAATGCAGAAATTCTTTTCAGGTCTCGAACAAAAGGAAGTACCTTGGTCTATCAAAGAGCTCTGCAGGCACACACAAATAGAAATGACTATGTTTAAAAATACCTGCAAAAAACTAGAAAATGGATATGTGTGACCTCTCTGTAATACTTCTGATAACTTCATGTGAATATTCAATTGTCTCAAAACAAAAAGTTTTAAAAATTGCGTTATACAATGGTAATAACTTTTTTGCTATCTACATATCATTCCACGCAAGGACGTGCTGAGATATTTAAAATATATATAAACTTGACAATGAAAGAGATACTTCCCTGATTTTGTGATTATGTTGGTATTTTTAGGATAATTGAGTCAAAGCAATTCAGTATTAATTTTTAATTATAGTAGATAGAGGGAGTTCTATGTGAGGGTATTTTACTACATTTGTCAAATTAATTCACGGTGTTACATTTTTTTTTTTTTTAATTTTTTTGTAAAGTGTACGAAAACGGAGGGGAAAAAAGCCTTTCTTTGAATACATCCGTTGCAAGAGCCAGGTAAAGGAGAATGCAGCTCTTTTATTTGAAGGGATGAGAAAGCTAATAATGTATGACAGTAAAAAGGCAAAGGCTTTTAACGCTTTTTTTAACCTTACAAAAAAGGTCAACTCTGATCTGGAAATGAGAACAGCCAACACATGGGAAAGAAGGGCAAAAAGCCAAGTGAAAAAGAGAAGGAGCTGGTGACAAACACACTCAGGATGGCAGGTTCCCGTCCCCGGCACCCGCACCCTGAGATTCTAAAACCACGGTCCAATTTGCTCTCGATTATTTTTGTTTTTGTTTTTATCCCACAGAGTGAGGGGAGGGACACATAGAAGGCCGGCAAATTTACCAAGACCAGAAAAGAGAATGCTTTATCTTGATTTAAACAGAGAGGAAAAGAAGAAAATTCCATAACCAGCTTGCTAGTTTCATTTTTGCTAAAGAAAATGTTTGACATTTCTGCTTCTAACTCAATGATTAACATATTTAATATGTAAAAGCATAAGACAGTGTTTATTGAATGTCTACTCTGTGCCCAGCACTGAGTTAGAGCCCTCATTTTATAAATGTGGCATTTAAGAGGAAAAGAAACTTGCTTAAACTAGTCAACAAGTGCTAAACTAGATTTGAATCCAGACTTGCTAATTCCAAAACTCTCATTCTTTCCACCATAGAAACCAGTCCTGATGACTCTTATTTTTGGTAGGGACTTAATCTAATTAAAATGATGCCAAATTCACTTAAAATTTAAAAACTAAGTTTATATTTCTTTTATTCCAAAGTCAATAGCTTGGTTAAAAATATATCCTTTCATATGGTAAGGGCATCTAAAAAGACATCTAAGTGAATCACTGTTGTATTGAAAAAAACATGATAGGGGCTGTGTTAGTTTATAGTTCAAAATGAGGACAGGACTCCTGCCCCTGCCAGTTACTAGCTGATAACCATGGACAAATTACATAACCTCTCTGAGCTTCAGTTTCATGGTACGTTAAATGGGAATAATACTTGTTTTCACTTGACAGGACTATTAGGAAGACTAAATGAGGGTATTAGTATATGTAAAGTACTTTGCACAAGAAATGTGTTTAATAAATAATCTATGTGATTATTTGTAGGATTATTAATATTAATTAATAATATAATGTTGAACAAATAGGTATTATCTTCACTAACAGGTTGATTGGTATAAAAACACCCTCATGTGTAGCTTTGAAAAATGTTGCTATGAATGTGCTTGGGTTTTTTATTTTTTTAGCTAAGTACGTTTTTTAACTACAAGTACCTGACCCTGTATTATATAGTTAGATAGTAAGTTGGTAGAAAAAATTCAATAGCTTTTAATGTGCATGACTTTCCAGCTATCACACAATTATTTGCTCCTGGAAATTTACTTCTTATTGCAATTAAGATTTCTCTTACACACTGTAAGCCTGCGACCTCATCGTGGCCCCTTCCTGCCTCCCATCCAACTCATGTTTGCTACACTTCCTGTATTCTCTATCTTTGAGAATGCCAACAAGAGCCAAAAAACTGGAAAATATACAAGACATCTCCGTTTTCTTACCACTGATATTTAATGTTTCCACTTGTACAACCATTTTGGACCTTTGTCACTACTCATGTAGACAACCAGTCTCCATGCCAAACTCACCCAGTCCAATCTCACCAGGGTTTCAGGAGGGCTTATTCTAAAAGGCAAATGCAGTTATGCCACACCTCAGTTTAGGTTCTCCCATGGCTCTGTTGTTTTGAAGTTAAAACCCAAATACCACAGCATAATGCAAAAAAACCCTTCATGATTGTACTTCTGGTTATGCCTTTGGACCTCATATTCTGCCACAGAATGATCTATGATTTTTTATGCTCTCTTTGCTGTCTGCTTTAGCCAGATTTACCTACTTAATTATCCAACTATAGCTAATTCTTCAAAACTCAAGCTCAAATACTGCCTCTTCCAGCAAGTCTTTCTCAGTCTTCCACATATGGGTTAGCTACATATCCTAAACACCTCCATTTATTCTTCTCATTGTGTCCACACATGTGCCCCTCTATACTTTTATATATGGCAACAATTTAAAGTTCTATCAAAGTATACAAATCTCCTGCTTAAAACCCCCTAGAGATTTCCTTTTCCAACTAGAACAAAGCCAGAATCCTTACATGGCGTCCAAAGCTTTATGTGGAGTAGCCCCTGTCTAGTCCTCTGACCCTCTCTCATACCCTTGGATCACTGTGATTCAACCCACTGTCTACAAACACATCTGATAAATGCTCCCAGCTCAACCCTACACTGACCCTACAGCCTTTACATTTGCTATCCTCGCTGCCTTGAAAATTTCCACTTGAATATTTGCATGGTTGATGATCTCTCGTCATTCACATCCAGCATGAAAGTCATCCTTTCAGAAAGCCTCCTTGACCATCTCCCCAGTGCTGTTTGCCATTCCCACTCACTCTGTTTTTCATAGCGCTTATCACTATCTAGTCTTATTGTCAATTTATGTTTTCTTGTTTGTTTATTATTGATCTCCCCTCTAGAACACAAGCTCTGTGTCTTTCTTGTTCACTGCTGTATTCCAGTGTCCCAAAAAGCATTTGGAATATAGAGTTCATCCAATTCACTGTTTTAACCCAAAAAGTTAAATAATTTCTTATTGTCATTATTATTTGTTATTTATTGATACGACATGTCCACTATAACTAGTAAAGAATTGCAAACTGTGAAAACACGATTTGAATATAAAAATTTAGGCAATGAGATTAAACAATTTACCAAATTTAGATAATTGAATTTTAAGATCAAAGGCTGAATTCAAAGATGTAGATATGTGCAGCAGAATCCTAGGTATTCCTTCAAATTTGTTCTTCCCTTCCTGTATATGAACATTTGTAGCTAAAAATCATCTTTTTAGCCAAGGATTATATTTCTCACCCTCTCTTGCAGTGAGGCATGTTTATATCATTTACTTCTAGACAATGGAAAGTAAACAGAGGAGCATATCTTACCTCCAAACCACAGCTTATAAAAAGTAGGCCAGGCCGGACATGGGGGCTCATGCCAATAATCTTAGCGCTTTGGGAGGCCAAGGCAGGAGGATCGCATGAGGCCAGGAGTTCAAGACCATCCTAAGCAAGATCGAGACCCTATCTCTACAAAAAATAGAAAAATTAGCTGGGCATGGTGGCCCGAGCCTATAGTCCCAGCTACTTGAGAGGCTGAGGCAGGAGGATTACTCAAGTGAGCTATGACGACACCAGTGCACTCTAGCCTGGAAGACAGAGTGACCTCCTGTCCCAAGAAAAACAAACACCCCACAACGCACACAGGAGGCTTGTCTCCCCCTACTCTGGGTCTCTGGCCTCCAGCAGGAATAAGATGATGATGATGATGGAAACCTATGCTATTGAAGAGGCACAGGAGGAAGGCCAGGCCCCTAAATCACCCTGCAGAGAAGAGCACTTCAGTGGCCACTACCATGTGAAAGATGGTGCATTAGCTCATTGTATTTGAGCTATTTTTCCATTTTGCATCCATTCATTCCAGCACTTTGGTCAACTTACCCTAAATAATACTACATTCAGTGTGGTTAATTTCACCAGGTTTCCAAATATTTCTTGAAGAATTCTAAATTTTCAATTTTTAGCTTAGGCTTGTGCAGTACGTGTTTATTATTCTTCTCTCTATATATGTTCATTACAGAGGGTCAATTCATCAACTCTTATAAATATTTCCTTAATCAGAAGGCAGAAGGCTTATGTCAGGTGAAGGGAAAAAAACTATTATAAATGGCAGTAAAAGAGCATTTGCTGAAATCAAGATGGAAAAGAGTATACAATTAGACTTTTTGTATGTATTCATTTGTAGGTGAAGCATGTCTCTTCTCTGCCTAGTAAGTGACCACAGCAAATGTCCATAGCAAATAATAATAGAAATTAATTCATAAATTGTAATTTTATTTCCAGAGTTATGTTATGCTTTTAATACAAAATTATTTTAATGAAAACTTCTATAATGTCACAAGTCTTTTTTTTATTTTCATGAGCCTTAGGTTTTACCTGGATTATCAAACTTAGCTTCATGTGATAAGACCTCTTAATATTTTTAGAATAAAACTGTAGAAAGGAGATCAGACCAGACGAGGAAGAGGAGACAAGACTGAACAAGGAAGAGGAGACCAAACAGGACAAGGAAGAAGAAATGAGACCAGACGAGACCAGACGAGACTAGATGAGGAAGAGGAGATGAGTCCAGAAGAGGAAGAGAGTGCTAAGTTCTTAATACGTAATACCTCATTCAGACCTCATGAACCATCCTATACAGTAGATATTGTTCTTTACCTTGTTTACAGATGAGGAAACTAACGTTTGGAGAAGTTATATAATCTGCCCAAGATAACACCTTAACTCATGAAACTGAGAATAAAAATCAGGGCTTACTTCAGAGACTCTGCTCTTAGCCATTATGCAAATCAGATACCTTCTTTCTGGCTATATAGTTGTTTCCACAGCTTCCTCCAAAGGTGTCCTCCAGCTGGCCCTGAGGCTGAGCCACAGCTGCTGTCCTGGTGATTTCCAACCCCAGATTTTATTTTTACTGCAGATGAGGGGAGAGGCATAGTTCTGGGATGGAGGGCAGAAATTGGGCTTCTTATGCTGTTCCGTCTCTGGACACAAGAGGTTGAACTCTCAATAGGCATCTCTTGCACTAGGCCTCACTTGTCCCATCTACCAATGGAAAGAATAATCCTACTCCTGGTGCCTGCCCAAATTGCTCTTTTTTGAGATCATTTATGAAAGAAATCTGCATAAAGGATGAGCACTTATTAGGCTATATAGATCTAGCCCCCAACCAAAGTTCCAGACTTAATTCCCAAAAGTTCCCAGCAAACTTGGAAAACCTCTAAAGGATCCTTATCTCCCTGCCTTTGTTCATGCCTTTCCATGTATCTGACAGGCCTCCTCATCTTCATCTACCATAATCCCACCTATCTAAAAGGCCTGGTTCATAGGCTTCCTCCTAAAAGGCGTTTGTGGACAGCTGTCCTTGAAGTGATTCATTTCTCCTACCTAATCTTTGGCCGTAAGCACTTAAGACAGACATCACTCCCAGCCTTACCATGTAATTACTGATGTATAGGACATCTCCTCTATGGAGGACATGTGTTGGTTTTTCTTTGCCTAATATCTTCTCCCCTTTTTAGTAACAGCAACTTGATTTTCCTCTGGTGAACAACCTTCCCTCACTTTTAATCCATATGATTTGGATGGGGTCAACCCTACTTCCAAATCCAGAGGTAGACATGTAACGTAGGCCTATTCAGAGTTACTAAAATGGGTTCAGTGAAGGACAGGTGAGTCAATTAAAAGCATTCATAATTACTCCTAGGACTTTTGCTGGGACCATTGGCATAAAAACTTCTATTTTTGCTTCAATTGGATGTAAACATGGAGCTATGAGGGGCTTTCACATAGAAAAAAAAATTCTTGAGGATGAAGCCACCTAAGAGCAGGTTACAGAAAGAGACCTAATCTGGAAAATAACATTGTTGGAAACCCTTGGATCTTAGATTCAGATATTCCTGAAACTGTTAATAGAAGTAACCTGCCTAGGACAAATAAATTCTGTCTCCTGCCCACATTCTTCTTTTCCTTTTAAGCTAGTTTGTGTTGGGTTTCTACAATGTAGAATTGAAAGATAGGAACATATCCTCAATTTGCTTATGAACTTTAAGGGTCCGAAAGCCTGATCTTTTTAACTTTACATTTCTTAGCATGGTACCTGGTAAGACAGAGGGTCCTCAAGGTGTGATGATTGATTCATTCAATTTCACTTTCCCTGAGCACCTACAGTGAGCTGAGCTAAGCACTGGAACCACAAGGAATAATTAGACATAGTCTTTGCCCTCAAGGAGTTCTGAATTTAGTACAAGGAGGAGGTATGAAAATGAACATTTTATAATATAACTTGAGCTATAATAGAAATCTGAGCAAATTTCTGTGGGATTCCAGAGGGTTGGAGGTTTGGGGAGATGGGATGTGGGAAGGCTCCTCAGAGGAGGTGACATCTGAGTTGAGTTCTTAAAGAACAAATAGAAGTTTCCTAGGCAGAGAAGTAGGCATGGGCGAAAGGTGGCCCAGGGATGAGGTGTTCCAGGTAGAGAGAACAAGATTATGTATTAATAATTATAAAATTAATAGTAATATCACCATCTCCTGTTCTTCCTGTGGCCTCTTCACAAGCTCCTTCCTCTTTCTTTTCCTCTGCTTCATCTATCAGTGGAACCATCATAGTAGTTAAGAGCACAGGCTCTGAGCTCTGAAAGATTTTGGTTCTGCCAGACAGGGTGCCTCATCCTTATAATCCCAGTGACTTGGGAGGCAAAGGTAGGAGGATCACTTGAGCCCAGGAGTTTAAAACCAGCCTGAGCAACATGGTGAGACCCCATCTCTACTAAAATAGAAAACTTAGCCTGGCATGGTGGTGCATGCCTATAGTCCCAGCTACTCGGGAGGCTGAGGCAGGAGAATCACTCAAGCCCAGGAGTTGGAGGATACAATGAGCTGTGATGATGCCACTGCATTCTAGCCTGGGTAACAGAATGAGACTTTGTCTCAAACAAACAAACAAACAAAAATATTTGGTTCTGCCACTTACTACACACATGACCTTGAGCGAGATCACTTACATTTTACAAATAAGGACAATAGTTTATTTGCGTTATAAGATTGTCAAGAACATTAAACAAAATTACAAACATAAAGAATGTGCCTGGCACAGGGAAATTTTCATGAAATGTTGGCTTCTATTATTTTTATTGTCATAATCAAGAACCTTTAAACACTAAGGAATAAAAAACCAAACTCAAACTGGCATAAACAGTAAGGAGATTCTTCATTGCACGTAATGGGGAGTCTTGAAGTGCAGCGGGCTCCAGGCATGGAATAATCAGGGCTCTGACTCCTTTTCTCTGCAGTGCTCCCAGCTGTGCCCTCTTCTTTGTATTCGCTCTGTCTCCAGGCTTCCCTCATTGTCCAGAGATGGCTGTGTCACTAAGTCCTGTGCAATTGTGACAATATTATTCCTTGTTCACGTCCATCATGGACAGAGGAAAAAACCTCCTACCCCAAACAGAAATATAAATCTGC